>MCBS01024270.1:0-10175 GCA_003611235.1 Golovinomyces cichoracearum
GAGATATTTGGTGCCACTATGGCACTTAGTGCTACCCTGTCCATGAGACAAAATGGCGAGAAGATCTTCATACTTCTTGATTATCAAGCCGTGGTGTTGGCTTTAAATTTTGAAAAATCATCATCCAGTATTCGGCTAACTTACTTATTTCATAACTTAACCAAAAACGTGAACATAGAGTTCAGATGGGTGCCAGAACACTCGAAAATTAAGGGCAATGAAGAAGCAGACACGGAAGCACGAGCTGCTCTAATAAATCTTCCTGGGAGACATATTAACCCCAGCTATATTACCTTGGCTTACCTGCGCCGACTTATGCAACAGTTACGGCAACTACTTATTAAAAAATGGTGATCTAAAGTCTGTCCTCCTAGATACCAAGATCTAGGTCTAAAAATGCATCGGAGAAAGCCCCCCGAACTTGCGCTATCTCGTCGGCTACTACATAGACTAATAGCNNCTTATCATCGTAACTTACACCATGTAGACGCCAGTCTAGAATGCGTCTGTGGATGGGAAACTACCCTAACCCACTTTATTTGTTGTCGTCAATACGCAAGTCAAATGCGAAAATTCCGAAATGGTATAAATATGGATACCTTCAGAAGACAACTTCTTGGACATGATTGCTTTAAGGGTTTTAAAGAATTTGCACGGATTATAGGCTGCTTCAGTGGTTAAATATCTAACTTACCCTCTGCTGGACGCGAGGCGAGTACTTAATAGAATGCCAGAACTTGAGATGGCGGGTTAGAGCTTGGTGTGAGAAATACTGGACTAATCCCAATATTTGTTTCTTTCCTTGTTTCAATTCTCTTGCTTTTCTTATGTTTTAATCTCATTTTATTTCCTGTTATATTTCTCTTACATTGTATGTAAATAGCGGGCACGAACGAGGAGGGCATGCCCGGGACTATGATCCCGACCGGCTCCGCCGGTCCTGTACCCAAAGTGGACATTATGGCCTAGGCCTAGGACCTGAAATAGAATAAATAAATAAATAAATAAATACGTAACCCGGCAGTTTCAAACACCTCAAATCTGGGTTCAAATGGTTGAAGTAAGCGCCGAAAAACTCGGCCAACCCAGATCTTATACACGCCCTAAATGGAGTCGCTTAGAAATTCTTGAGTAAAACGAGGGGTAATAATTTTCACTGATATGATCTTGGCCAGGTCGGATGATGGAGTGGTGCACCGTCTGGGCCGCGCTCTTAAGTAGAGTCTGGGTAGCTTTGATACATGCCCCACTTAAGACAGGAGAAAGCTGGTTCAAATCCAGCAAGACCCTTAATCCATATTTTCTCGCAGTGATACCGCTTTGGTGGAAAGACGAGAGCATGTTCTGATAGCTTTAGGGTTTTCACGCTTTTCCTCGCGTTTGATATTCACGGAAGAGATTGCATATCGAAAGGCGATATCCTCGTAGTGGTATATGCAAATGAAATCTGAGTATAAGTGTTCCAAATGTCAAATTGAGTCGATCTTTGTTTTACATATCTTTCGTAATCATTCGTGTCGTAGCCTCAAGTCTGCATACACAAAATTGATTTTTTTAAGAAAAATAAAAGAAACTTAGCCTGATTTCTAGGGCTAAATCAGAAATGTAGGGAAACGATAGAAAGGCCCCTACTTATTTAGCGGCACCAATATTTTCCCTGTGCCTCTATAATATGAAATTCATTAATTCAGTTTATGCATGTCATAAATTACAATTTAGAACTCTTAATATCCAATAGGGTCGCCGTTAGCGTCTAACAAAGCCCTTATTCGGCGCGGTATCGAGTCTATCAGATCCTCTAAGTCAAGTCCATTTATTGCCTCCTCCCAGGCCTACTTCACAATCTGACGAAGTTCATCCTGCGACTGCTGACTCCCTTCGCTGTAGACTGAATACTTGACTTGAGTGTAATTCTTCATTAAGTTCCAGACGTGTTCTAATGGGTTGGCGTCCCGGAGGTTTGGCGGCCACTCGATTGGAGAAATTCCTCTTTCCCAGAACTTTCGCATCGTTTGAATAACCTTGAGAGACGAAGCATTGTCCTGCATCACAAGTAAATCAAGTCTCGGTGAGATCATACCATGGATGAGAGGTACTATTCTTTCGCTGTATCTATCAGCTGTGATCAGTTTACACTCCTCTCACCAAAGCAAGCAGGGACTTTTTCTGTACCGAAAAACATAGCCCGAAAAGACCAACCGGTAACATTGTGGGGTTTTATCCACGACACATGTACTTTTGTAGGTTTCGTTGATCTTAATCACATGCATATATTAAGACCTTCACCTTCGAGAGGTCTGGGAAACGATACTGACCTTTCGTGTGACCAAACGTCTAAGGTGCGGACAATCGGCCACCCAGGTTTCATCAGACCAGAGAACTTTTACGTATTTTTCTTCAGTCTAGTCGAGATGGTCTCGAGAAAACTTGTTAAGCTTTCCCCTGTTTTCTTTGGAAAACGCAGGTTTTGGAGAGGCGACCTGAAAACTATATTCCCTCTTTTTGATTTATCGAGCAATCACTTTCTCGCTCACATCAGAGTGTAGGAGGACTCAATGCGAGTTAGAAGGACATTTGGCGGTTCACTGAGAATAAACATGTGAAAGATTCCATTTCATCAACTTGTGTAGCACTCAAATTGGGAGGCCGCCAAAGGCGCTTCGAGGGTAAAAGATTGTTGGTTTTTATAGTGTCACGAGCTTGTTTGACGGTAATTTTGAGCCTTTATGAGATCTTTCATACGGAATAGCCCTCGTCGGACAGAATCTTCACCTGCTGGTGGTTAATGATTATAATTAGGCATATCTTTGATCGCAGACTTACCAGAAGGCGCTAATGATGAGGGAGGCTTCTGTGGTGGGTTCGTCTTCACAGGAATCTTTAATTTAAAAGTGCGGCTTTTTGAATTTTATTTTGACACACGGTTAGTAGAATTCGAAAATTCGTATCAAACGAAAGCAGTCCAGTAATCAGGCCAAGAGTTGATGATTGTGGTGATTGTGACAACGTCGAGCCGTGAAATATCGAGAGGCTATGTGACAAGATACGATTAATGATATTTCATTATGCCTAAGGCATATATATTTTCGAATTTGAGGAAAGCCAGAAACAGCCCAGCTAAGCGAGATATACCCTGACTGGGGCTCATTATCGTATCAGTACAGTCTAAGCACACAAAATCAAAATCAAAGAAATCTGTAATAAAAAATTTGAATTGTTCATTACAGATGCTGTCATGTTCAAAAATGACAATGTAGATCTTGGCAGAAATAGGTGCGCTTAAGCAAGAAAATGCAACCTGCCCCTGTTGATATTTAAGTTAAAATAGGAAATCAAATCAAATCAACCTTACAGACTCGGTGCTACTAGAGCAGGCCGATTTAAAAAGCTCGCGGCACAGGATACAACCAAGTGTTCTCTAGTTTAAATATAAATCACATCTGGATCATCCTTTGCACTGAGCATCTAATGTTGTCCGTTCACACGTAGTACCTCCTTCCCCAGTAGATTATGTGTCCAGGCTATTCAGACTATACCAGATAAACCTAACAGGATACAGACAGCAAAACCATCCGTCGTTGCCTATACTTAAAGTGCGGCAACATTGTGAATATTTTTGTTACTCAGGTATAATAAGAACGGGTACTAATCATGTGTTGATTGAACTTGGATTTTCTGTATCTTTACAGGAATTTAGTTTTAAATAACTATTCTTCAGCACAATATCTATGTCACATAAGACTTCAGTTACATTAGATGCACCCCTAGTATATTCCAGCTAAAGCAAGACAAAACTTAATATGTACATTTAGTGTTTGAGAAACGTCATCTCAGTACCTTTGCGCCATCGCATTGTATCCCCGGAAAAATAATGTAGGGTCCTTTGTTGGATTCACCTGAGATCTTTTTCCTTTTTCATTAATTAGTAGTGACCAGGTGATTGAAGGTCTCAGAGACCGGCCATCATGCCCTTATCAACCTGTAGAATGACAATCAAACAAGGTATGATTTAAAAGCGAAACATTAAGATATGTGCATTGGCTTACAGTGAGAACGACACCAGTCAACAAAGACTAGTCAAAATCTATCGGTAATCGAGAAGTGAGAAATAGATGAGTTTTTGATCACGATTTCGTGATGAAATGTAGCATCGAAAAACACGTTAAGATGCACGAGGACTGAGATGGGCGTGATCCCTTTTGACTTCCATTCAAACACGACTCTTCTTAGCCAAGCCAGAAATACGGACTTTCTGGAGCACATAATAATCCGATGCAAACGTGGAGACTAGTGCCACCTCGTACTTTATTATGTAAGGAACAAGCCTGGTCCATTGCAATGTAGCACGTCTGCATCAGTTCATGTATCAATTCCGTCGTTAGCTGGCCCATTCACGTATCACCTGGGTGTTCCCTGAACGGCTATCACACAGCTCCTAGCCGCAAAACTAGGACATAACCATGGGGCTGGCCAGGGGGGCCGGACATTCTGTCGACAAGTTAAGTTCAAAGACTGAGCTATGCCGATGGTTGTGCGAGCAATATATAGACAAGATTTAAAAATTCCTACTCGCAGAGGCTAAACGAAGAGAATTAGACAGGGTTGAAATAGCCGTCAGGAGATTTGTGAAGGCTGTCACTTTGGGGACCGTAACCAATAGGGCTCTTGGGTGAACCCCAGTTCGTGTTTTGCAATTCTACAGGCGCCGTGCGTCTCTTCTACGTCATCAATGAGCGGCATTCTGATAAGGTTGTGGTCACATGACATTACAGTCCTTGACATAATTTTGCTGTTGGATGTTATCCTGAGCTAAATCGTGTTTGTCAGGGATCACCACTCATCGAATCAAATCTCGAGACTAAAATGTGCCGGGACTTATTTACCCCTGGAGTGACTCGGGGTGTTCTAGAAGGTCTCAGAATTCTGCAGACGACGTATGCTTCATAGGAATGAGAGCCTCGTAAATGTTTGAGCCAACACACTAGACTTCAGGGCGGAAATCTCATCTCTTCATCCTTGAATCCGCCTATCCCAGGTCGAAATAGCGGCGAAAATTGAAGGTTAGGTGCAAGATATTCGCTAATGAGGACCGAAGTAACTAGCCAAGGCTTAGTCAAGCTTGGCAGAAGGCCCGGCGGGTAAGAGACGAGGCAGACGAGGCAGACGAGGCAGACGAGGCAGACGAAAACATTGGAATGGATGATGACAGTCAGCAGCATCACTTGACCCCTCAATTCTGAGTAATAGAGTAAATAAAGTGCAACTTATCCACAACTGAAGGCCGTTAATCTAATAACAAACACGATATTTCAAAACCACCAAAACACCACGCGTATTTAGCCTCCGTCTCTCATATACTACTAGCGTCGCCCCCATTTACAAAAGGAGGTATTATCTATGTCTTTTACATTAGCTGATTAGGATTTTTCATCGATTGATTTTTCCACTGATATGCAGTACGTTCGGAGCATAAGTGGTTCTGTTTCAAAGACATGGAACTCTATTAATCCTGCAACTCTCAGTGGTGCGATTGACGTGATTGTTGTCGAACAGGAAGATGGCACCCTCGCGTGCTCTCCCTTTCATGTGCGCTTTGGAAAGTTTTCTCTTTTACGACCATCAGAGAAAAAAGTCGAATTTAGGGTAAATGATGTCAAGCAGGAATTTGCTATGAAGCTAGGAGAAGGGGGAGAAGCATTTTTCGTCTTCGAGACTACCGACAGTATCCCAGAGTTTATGCAGACTTCTCCTCTTGTATCACCCACTTCTAGTCCGTCAATTCCTACTGGAGCTTCATGCACGATAAATCTCTCAGAGCCAGATTTCTTGGAGCTCGATACGACAGATGGTAAACATGCCTCAGGAACTCTGAGTAGGCCAGGAACAGCTACAGTCTCCGCAAGAGATATCATAGGCAGGCCACAAAGTTTAAGTATGTATCCGGTTTCTAGCCCTAAATTTTGCTCATAAAACTAGGTTACTCGAAATCTCTTTCTGCTTCCCCAGAATTTCTAAACGAGCGACTCCATTCTCGAAGCTGGACAGATGGTGGTTCATTACACACTTATTCAGAAAAATCTTTGCCTTTGTCTACTAAATTAGATGGAAGCACAGAAAATAATAGCAACGGAATTCAAACTCGTTTATTAACTCCTAGTCTACCAGAGGAAGATGGGCCATATCAAGAAGACGTAGATCGATCCCAGAGTCGGAATTCTACACAGTCAAGAGAAGCCATAGATCGTGCTTTGGCACTCTCTCAAAGATTATCAGCATCAAATATTCCCACTCAGGTCACTAGCACAGGAGATTTAATGTTAGACATGACAGGGTACAAAAGCAGTGAGGATGATGCATTACGCGCTGAGGTTATCGCCCGAAAAATTCTTTCCGATGAGCTTGAAGGGACGTACGATATCGGTGCCCTTATCGGTGCTGATGAACATGGAAAACTTTGGATATACAGTAGTGAAGAAGCGAAAGAAGCAGCAAACAACGGTACGAACTTGGCAGAGGTATCTCGTCATATTGTAAGAGATAGTTACCCGAAATCCGATTTAGGTTATCATAGTGAAGAAGAAGTTGAGATAACATCACCCAAAGTCAATATCCACCGTAGAGAAGACTTTGGAATTGGACTTGAAACTCCTCCCAAAACACCTCCTGAGAGAGTGGGAGATCATAATCGAAATTATGCCAAGACCCTCCGCTTAACAAGTGAACAGCTGAAGTCTCTTGGTTTAAAGAGCGGTCCCAATCCAGTGAGTTTCACAGTTAACAGAGCAACGTGTCAGGCGAATATGTATTTATGGCGATACGATGTTCCAATAGTTATCTCTGACATTGATGGAACGATTACAAAGTCTGATGCTTTAGGTCATGTACTTAACATGATTGGTCGTGATTGGACACATATTGGTGTAGCCAAGTTATACACAGAAATCGTCAACAATGGGTACAACATTATGTATCTCACTTCGCGCTCCGTTGGTCAAGCTGATACGACTCGTGCCTATTTGAATGGTGTGGTACAAGAATCCTATCGTCTCCCTAAAGGCCCTACAATTATGAGCCCTGACCGTACGATTGCGGCACTTCGACGTGAATTATACATTCGTAAACCTGAGGTCTTCAAGATGGCATGTCTGCGTGACATTAAAAGTCTTTTCGGACAGAATTGTACGCCGTTCTATGCTGGTTTTGGTAACAGGTTTACCGATGCACTTTCTTACCGCTCAGTTAGCATTCCAAGTAATCGAATTTTTACCATCAATTCCTACGCCGAAGTTTCTCTCGATCTGCTAAGTTTGAACAAGTTGCGTTACAGTTATGTGAATATGCGTGAAGTGGTAGATCATTATTTCCCACCTGTAAATATGCTGGTTAAGTCTGGCGGGGAAGAATACACTGATTTTACTTACTGGAGAGTACCTATACATGACATTGAAGAATTCTCTGATTCCGAAAATGAAGAAGAATATATTTATGAAGATGTCGAAGATGAGGATGAGTGTGACAGTTTCATTTCCCGAGATTTCATGGACGAATCTAATATAGATTTTGATCTTCATGTTAGAAGATCGCGAATAGGATCTATGGAAGAGGATGAGAACGATGAGACAACGAGTAACACCGCCGAAGATAATGAGCATGTGCACAATCCTCAGGTACAGTTCGATGCATCGTGATGCACAAAGAAAATATTTAAGATTTAATAAACTATTTAACAGCAGAACTCCAGGATCAAATAGACCGAACTGGACACAGAGATAAAATATTGAAAGACAAAGCAAGCTGTCAATACACAGCCGGTAAGAGACAGACACAGGACAAGAAAAGGCTTTGAGGATGATGGTGTTAAATGAACATTAGAGGATGCATTCAAAGAGGTATTTTGGGCCATTTAAGAAAGCACATATCGCATAAATGTCCAATCACCTGGTGTAATATATCTGTACGGTTATGTAAGCCTGAGAGAGAAATTATCATGACTGATATTTAAAAGCTTAGAGCGGATATTATCCCTTCAAGAGTATCCGGTAACAAACGGCATGTTTTTGTATATATCATTTAACGTGTTTTGTGTACCATCTAAACTTTATGGTACCCTTGTATAAGTTACCCAAAGTTTGATTTCGTAACATATACGGGACGCGACTAAGTCTTTCAATATTGGACGAATACTTTTGTTATCAAACTATGAGTTATGAGTCGATTCAAAATTTGTAACAACCGTTCTATAAGTTGATCAATTTTTTAATGAAGACTCCTACATCTTGCGAGTTATTTTTCCTCTGAGTAGAAATGCTAAGATTAGGCTATTTGAAATTTACTTGATGGTAATAGAGAACTTAAATTTATCAGTAATCTTACGTAAATGAGCAGGTCCTGACATTCATTACTCTTGCTTTAACCTCGGATCTCTCGGCGGCCGGTAGTCATCTGTAATTTTTTATCCTGCCCGTGATCTGATCAACGCCCAGCCACTGCTATTTTACAAAAATAGTCTCGCAGACGTCTAGTCCGAGAACTAGCATAGCCACTCTTCATCGGGCCTATTGTGTCACAAGAAGGGGCCACGCCGTTGATTACTGGGAAAGGCCCCCCGTCTAAAAAAATATTGAAGAATTTACGCGGGAGTCATTGGAATACGTCAGTAGCAATCAGCCGGCTTCATACGGAGATGATTATGTCTTCGGTCATCACCTATCAGAAAATAACTTGCGCTTAACGTCCCGGGTCTTGTTGGCCTCTCGCTTCATAAAAGCAATTGTAACTCCGTTACTAGGGTAACAATATGTAATTAGGCTCCTATTATCAAACCCTTGAAGATATTCGTTATTGGGTTGAAGGGGGGAGGTCGACGTTGGACGTTGGGTTCAGTGACGGCTACATTAAAAATTACAAGTATTACACTATTGGTGAAAGCGCTGATAGGGGGACGAAGTCGGAGTTTCTACCTGTTCGTGGTGTCCCTTGCTAACCTAAAGTTCGTCTTTCAGAGCTAAAGAAACGGGCAAATATCTCTTGAACACGGAGGGAGAAGTTTTCCAATGAGTTTCCAAAGCGCACCCAGCTTCCAATACGTTGATGACTAATATGACCAAGATGGCCCTGGAAGATACGATGATTTCTTACAGTTTTACAAGAATTGTAGCATTAAAATACCTCCCGAGGAAAGAGTACCGCTACCAGAGCGCTGGCGGTGTCGGTAAAGGGAGAATATTAGGGAGACTCAGACGAAAATACACACCTCGGGTGGCTTTGCTCTGTAGGCCTTACCTCGGCTGCTCAGAGATGTAGGGGGGTTTTATTTTTTTTGAGACCTCTTCCCACATGCGCAGTTTCCACGGGCGCCCATTTTTACATCTTCTTTTGCGATTGCTTCTGTTCGTAGAAAAAATGGTGGAATTCCACAGATAAAACTGAGTCAGATGGCTATTCGTTTGAGGGTCACTATATCGATGATCTTAGGTTCGTAAAGTATGGGAAATAGGAGCACTGTACAAGGTGTGGCTTGGGTCAGAGGAGAGCCCAATGTGCTAAATAGTCTTTAACTCAAGTAGCACAATCAACAAACAAGCAAACAAACAAACGAACAAATATAACAGACATAAATATTAAAATATGAAAGCGCTGATAAATTCTACGCCTTCTATGACTTAAATACTGAACTCTGTAAATACATGAGAATCCAAATATAGAACCTAACACTTAAGTCAAAAACTTAAGCGAGATGGAATAGCCATGACATTATCCTATGTTGACTATATAAATTCTATATGTTATCACGAAACATGTTTATCTTACTAAATTGTACGCAAATACATCTCCCAGAAGAAGTACTTAATTTTCTAAGATTTAGCCTTTAGGAAATAATTCTTGAATCCTGAGACACCCTGGAACTGATCATTCGAGGAAATGATGAATAGTCTTGAAAGATGTAAAATGAATTATACAATGGTTCTTAGATCAGAAATGGGCAGAATAACTCCACCTGTTGAGGGTAGTAGAAGTAGTTGTTAAAGAGAGGAAAAGGGGACAAGAGGAAGAGGTACGAGTACTTAGGTGAAGGGAGAACTGCACTGAGACTTACAATACAACGCATTTTTTGAATTTAAAAATTTTTTAATTTGAATTTAAAGGTCTTGGCCCTGGCCTAGCGCTCATAGGGC
>MCBS01024271.1:0-10177 GCA_003611235.1 Golovinomyces cichoracearum
ATGCTGCTGAAATATCTCACTTGTTGGAACTGAAAGAAATGTGGGGTTATCTTAATCTTAAGTATGAAGGAGAAAACTTCCAACGTCTTCATCAATTAACTAGAGATCTCCTTGGCATTGCCCAGTTGAAAAATATGCCAGTTGATGTTAAAGTTGTCAAACTTCAAGCACTAAATTGAACTATTGCGCAACAGAATCCTACACTAGAACTACCAGAGGAGTGGCTGCTTGAAATTCTCATTGCTAGCATGCCAGATGAGTATGAAACTGAACTAGCAATTATTAAGTCAAGCAATGCTCAATTAACTCTTGGATATGTTCATGCCCGTCTTCGCGAAAAGGAAACTTCGATGCAAGCCCCTATCGAACAACTTGAAGCTTTGAATATTGCTAAGGGTAGACAAGCATATCATGATAAAATGGACCCATCTACGTGCCATGGTTGTTGGAAAAAGCTTAGCATTCTCGAGCCTGAGCATTGCAAAGCAGTTTGTAAAGAATTTGCGGCAACGAATGAAGGAAGAGATTGGAGGAAGAGTTACTGGGGGTCTAAGGCACTAAAGCGCTACAAGGAGCGCAACAAAGAGCGTGATATAATTTCTGATGATGAAAGAAAAAGGGAGGGACGAGCAAAAGTAGCTAAAACTCGGAGATACACTGCTAGAGTTGATAGTTCTGAAGACGAAGCATCTTTCTCTCCTTATGTTCAGTCTTGTAATCAAAGCCAGGTGACACTCTTTAGTAACATCCCAAACGCTATAAATCGATACCAATTATCCCAGCCAAATCTGATTACTAGTCAAATTTCAGTACCACCGAAATGTCATCCAGAACGAATTACTATGAAGCCTCTCAATCTGTATGGACATATTAGTGTCGGATGGCTAATTGACAGCGGAGCATCAAGACATATATGCAACGACAAGAATTTGTTCATTGAGATAATGTCAGCTACAGATCAAATAGAGGTTGGTAATAAAGAATTCATGACAGCATCAGGGAAAGGGGACGTACGAATACCATATGATGGTGTATCAGGACAGTCTTCTTCAATTCACCTTAGGGATGTCCTCTATATACCATGTGCTTCTGAGAACACAATATCTGTTGGAGTTCTAGACAAAAGAGGTGTTGATTTTTTAATCTCTAACAGAATAATGACTATCTCTATTAAAGGCAAAGCAATTGCCAACGCTGTACTGAAGAATGGAGTTTATTATCTCCAACAGAAGAATAGCATACCTCAAGCATTCTCAGCAAAGGAAATATCCAAATTAACCTCAAAAAGACTTGTAAGTAAAGCAGACCGAATGTACTGTCGACTGGGTCATCCAGGAGAAATTAGGTCTCAGTCTTTTAGTAAAATGGTTGATAATATTGACGTTAAATTGAAGCAATGTATGTGTGAGGCATGTATTCTAAGGAAATTTACACGAAAAACTTCGAAAAATTGTCTGCCAATTACTACAAATAAGCTAGAATGTGTAGATATGGATTTGTATGGTCCATTGCCTCATGCATCCTTTTCAAATAAAAGATACATGCTCACCATAACAGATAAGATTACAAGATTTGTTTCAACTTCGTTTGATCAATGTAAAAGGGATATTACACAAGCTATTAAAGACTGGCGTGAAATCGCAGAAAGAGAATTTAAAATTTTTGGAAAAGGTGAAAAACTAAAAATGATTCATATTAATAGAGGAACAGAATTTTTAAATGATACATTAATCTCTTGGTATAATGATGAGGGCATTATGTTAGATCTAACAGTTGGTTACAACCCAGAGGCAAACGGTATCGCTGAGAGATGCAACAGAACGATCATGGAGAGCTCGAATACTATGAGAGTAGAAGCTGGAATTTCAGAAGCTTATTGAGAAATGGCCACGGAAGCCTCGACCTACTTACATAAAAGAGGGCCAGTTATTTTTCTTCAAAACATGACACCATGGCAAGCATGGTATAATAATAAACCAAGCGCAAAACGTTATAAATTTTGGGGATGTCCGGCTTACGTCCACATTCCGCAAGAGAAAAGAAAGAAATTATCACGAAAAGCGTGGAAAGGAATATTTGTCGGTTATTCACGTAGACACGCAGGAATTTACAAAATATGGCACCCTGAGAAAAGAGTTGTAAAAGAAGCCAGGTTTGTTATATTTGATGAACTAAATTCAGGATGTAACTACAATGAACTACCAAAGGAAGCTCATGAGAATTCGAGGCAATCTTGAAGGAAAGAGACAACAAATTAGATAACTCGATGACCACAATGGGTGAAAATAGTAGTTCCGACGAAGAATGTATTCCTTTTCCTAAAAGTAGATTACTACGACAAGAAAGGAATTCATCCGGCGCTCTAGAGATTTTCCCTAGTAGTTCTGCACAAAATCAACTTACAATAGAATCTCCATCTTGTCATGAAGGAACATCCGAGTCTTGTGGAAACCCAAATCAGGAACAAGACCAAAATATTCCTGTCACGGACGAAAATAACCCATCAGTTTTTGCACCGCATTCAGATAATTTATCAGAAGTTAACCCATCTTCCCTATCATTACAGAACTCACCACTGGATATTCGGCTTAACTCTAGAGGTAAACCTGAGTCTAAAACAGCAAGAATGGATCGAGAAAGAGCCGAGAAAATATCGGCGAAAGCATCAGAAACAGAGGCCGCTAACCAAAAACGCCGTGAAGATGAACATGCAGCGGGGTGGAGAAGAGGTAGGAGTATGAAAGATATGGCACAGGTAGCGAAACTACGACACCAACCTCGTAAGCAAGTAAACCCTAGCCCAATCAATCTTCCCTGGAGAATAAACATCCCTCCTACAACAGTAGAAGCTCTTTCTAGTCCATATAAACTAGAATGGTAGAATGCTATCGAAAATGAAGTTAATTCAATTCGGAGTAATGGTACATTCTCTGAGCCTCTTGATAGGCCAGTCGATGTCAAAAATTCCGAGATTATTACCGCGAAATTTGTATTCGATATCAAATATGATGAAAAGGGTCAGCTTCCGATTCGATTCAAAGCAAGACTAGTTGCAAGAGGATTCACCCAATTCAAAGGTGTTAACTATGAAGAGACTTTCGCCCCGACTATGCATCTTGAAGCATTTCGACTAATCCTTGCTACAGCTGCTGCAAAAAGATGGAAAATACGTCAATTAGATGTAATTACATCATTTTTAGCCGGAACTCTAACTGATTTATTATACCCGAGAGTTCTTTCTGAACTAATACATATCTTTGGAAATTATGTTAGAATTATCAAAAGTATTTATGGCCATAAACAGGCAGCGAGGGTATGGTTCTTGTTTTTAAAATCATTTCTTAATAAAATTGGTTTCCATTCACTACCTACGGATGATTCTGTTATGATAATGGTTAACTCCACTTCTGGAATTCATGTAGTTGTAGGAATATATGTAGATGACCTACTAATTACGCGGGAGAATGTCGAGGAAATTGAGAAGGTCATCATCAAAATTAAAGCCGAATTTAATATGAAAGATCTTGGGGAGGCTAGGAATTTCCTAGGAATGAGGGTCTTGAGAAATGCTCAACATTTGACACTTGATCAAGCCAAATTTGCAGCTGAAATTGTCCACGAGTTTTACTATCCTGATGGTTATATCTTTGAGACACACATGGAACCGAATGCAACAGTTACGTTGGAACTCGATCCTGGAAGATCACTAGACGAGGGGGAGCTTGCAGCATTCCTAAGATTAATTGGCAAGCTTGGATGACTGTGCCATACCCGGCCAGAGATATTATTTAGTGTGCGTAAAATTCAACAACTTTGTGCGAGGGCATGTATCAATCATTGGAAAGCATTTTTAAGGATCGTCGGATATGTAGCCGGAACTCTTGAATATGGCCTAATCTGGAATACAAAATGCAATGATATAAAGAGTTACGCTGCCACTTCAAAGTCCGATGAGGATAAATTGATTAAGGAACAGCTTATTATAAATGGTTACTCCGACGCAGACTTTGCTACTGATCCAGCTGATAGGAAGTCGAAAACTGGAATGGTGTTAATGATAAACGGAGCAGCGACCACATTTGGAAGCTCTAAACAGCCCGGCGTATCAAGGTAAACCTCAGAAGCTGAGTATATTGGTATGAGTGATGTTGCTAAGAGGGTAATGTGGGCTAGGATATTTCTAGCCCGAATTCAGGGACTAAATGATGAGAAAGATAGTAATCCAGTGCCAACATTACATGGAGACAATTCTGCCGCAGTTACACTCACTAAAGGACTTAAAAGTACATCAGCAATTCGCCATATCGCTACCAGCTATCACTACATCTTACACGAAATCAAGATGGGAACGATTTTAACAAAATGGATTCCTAGCAACGAGATTCTAGCTGATGGATTCACAAAGCCGCTGACAAGAATTATATTTGTGCAAAAGAGAAAGGAAATTGGTGTCAGTCGCATTACCGAAGTCATGGAAGACATATTTGGATATGAGTCTGAAGACCGTGTCTACAAATAAGTTTAGTAGATGGATTTTGGTAAATTTTTGGAATCTTTGACGCTTAAAGTTTAGAGTGTGAGGAACTGGGGGAGTGTTGTAAATAATAGTGGGGCTTCTACATTGGGATTAGCGTAGATCTTATTATAATTAATAGTTTTTCACACTGTAGAAATAAAAGATAATGATTTAACACAACAGTTTTGATAAGAGTTTTTGTGCAACTTCTTTATTATCTAGGAATATCGAAAGGTCATTGGAAAAACGGGTGGTCGAAGGGGTTATAGCATCACGGATCCCATGAAGAGCAGCAAGAACTTTCGCTTCGTGAACTTCTAGGTTCTTTCCTAAGGATCGGGAGCCAGTGTGGATCCGGCGACCTAGTTGAAATATAACGAATCCAATTCCTACATTTCCGTCTTTCGCTTTTGAACCATCGCTGAACACAAGGATGTCGATTGGGTTGATCGAGTCAAGGAATTTATGAAAATTTATTGTATAGGAAGCGCATGGGTCAGAATTAATGATTTTCTGAGTGTGTAATATATTGCTGGCTGCCTGGTTCTCCCAAGGGGGGGTTGCGTAGTGGAATGATAAGTTTTGATCTGGGGAGCTCTTGGACTGAGCGCGTGAAACGGGTGAGGCAGAAGCTAGATTGGAGATTTCTAGCTCGAAAGTTTAGAGAATGATATGGATCCAGCTTTTGTGTTCGTACGGCCGCTCTGTGGGAAGTGGTGTCGAGGGATATCTCCGCAGGGGTTATCCCTGATTCTCGGAAGAGAGCAACAGTAGGAGTAGTGCGAAAGACTGGAAGAACAGCTCTGGCAGCAGCTGTACGAACTTTATCCATTATCTTAAGGTGTATTCCGACTCTATTACTAATTACTTTGTTCCCCTTCATCCGAGTTTTTCCAGGCCACATGTCACTGCCCCAAAATGAGCAATAGGCATTACAAATACGGTTACAGCTTGCCGGGAGAGTGGGGGTAATACGCCTCGCATAGTATTTCCATGGCAACGTAAAGCAATTGCAACTTTGAGGGCTTTTGCCGTTTGTATGCTAATTTGGTTTTTAAAGTTGAGTGATCTGTCAAAATGTACTCCTAGCCGTTTGATACAGGGCGATTCGCGTTTCACTTCTATTTGGAACTCTTTCGTGATTACTGATGGGTTTTGATCCTTATCCCTACGCCTTCTAGTAAAATGTATGAGCTCTGATTTATCTTGGTCAAAAGTTAGACCCTCATTTTTCCCCCATTCAATCGCGTTATTGATAGCTATTCCTGCTCTTTGGACGTTTTCATCAAGAGAAAAAGACACAAAAGTCACTGCGACGTCATCAGCGTATCCGAAAGAGGTTTTTAGACCGTTTAATTTGAAAAGAGGGGCTACGTAGAGCATGAAAAGAACTGAGGAGACAGGAGAACCCTGGGGAAGACCGCAATTGATTTCACTCTCTGGGCCCACTTCGCCGTCTAATCGAATGCAAATTTTCCGCTTGCTAAAAAATGAAGAAACCCAGTTACATAATTGTGATGGCCAACCCTGTTCTCTGAGTCTAAGTACAAGTGGACCTGGTAGTAAAATGTCAAATGCACCTTTAATATCCACTATAGCCATTGTGGCAGTTAATCTCTTTGCAAAAGCGGTCTCGATGTCATGGGTGAGACAAGTAGTGAGATCTACTGACGAACGAAGCGGTAATGCCCCGAATTGCTGTCAAGCTAGAGCCCTGTAGTGGATTGAAATCCATGACATTCATTTCGCAATCAATATTTCGAGACCCTTGCCAAGTACAGACAGTAGCGCATTAGGCCTATATGATCTTGGAGAGGTCATATCTACCTTTTTTGGTTTCTCAAGAATTGCGATGACCGTAGTGCGGAAACAGTATGAGTGATGTCCAATGTCAATACAATCTTGGAAAAGGTCTAAAACTATTCTTGAGATGTGAGGCCAGGTCAGTCTTAGCAGTGGTGAGGATATCCCGTCTTTACCAGGGGTTGTATTGTCTGCTCCTAATATGGCAGATGTGACTTCTGGTTCCGTAAGTTTAGGGAAGGGGAGTGCTGCGGGTGCAACTGTTGTGGTAGAGAATGGAATATTTTCGATTCCAGATTAGTTGTATAGAAGATTTCTCAGTAATATAGTTCTTTTATCATCTAGAGTCTGGGCTGGTGGATCTTCAGGGTGAAATGGGTCTGTGAGAGGGGGGGTACGGAACGTGCCTTTGGATTTGTGCCACTTTGAAATCTCAAAAACTTCTTTAGCTTTGCTAGCACTCTTCAGTTTGCCTTGAAAGAAGGCTGTTTTGGCTCTTTTCACTTCTTTTCGAAAAGCTTTTTTATTGGACATAGTTTGGGAGCCTAATTTGCAAATTTCTTTGTTCCGTTTCTTTGCGTTCTTGCAATTTTGATTCCACCAAGGCTATCCTCTACTATTATTTAGTGAATATTTTGCAGATCCTGTGAAAGAGCAGTGCAGAATCCAGACTAGTTCATCTGCCCTACGGTCAATATTTTCGCATGTTTTATCCTCTAAGAGTACTAGCTTAACTAGTTGTAGACCGAGTAAATATACGAAAGCTCTCTCGTCGATTGACACGAACCGGGGCTTAGATTCTGGAAGAATATTGTGTCAAGCAATGGGAACAAAGATGAGTAGTGGTTTGTGATTGGATGTCACGTCTAGATCTCTCTGGACGGAAGTTGTAACCCCCCTTGCCACTAATGAGTTAGAAGCAAAGCTGAGATCTAGAACATTTCCACGGTTGTATGTGTCAGTAAATCCAAGTCCAATTATTATCACAGGTAAAAGGGGTTGTAAGCGATGGCCGCGCATGTATTTAACTTTGAGGAACCCCCCAAGATGAGATGGGGGGTAGACAGAATTAGACCAGAATAAAGAAACTTAACTTTATACCAACTTCGTGACGGAACCGTTGACTTCGTTACAACAAACAATATCGTGATACTGTTGAGCGCATATCTTGCCTTAGTGGTTTGAGCTTATATTAAGCGAGAATCGAGACAAACGAGGAGATGTTTCATGTTTGGGTCTGTAATGTTTACTGTCAGTACCTACCGTATAACTGTTTGGTATTCCGTAACTGTATCCTTAGTAGCGGAGATCACTACCGTAGGCCTCGGTATATTATAGTAGTGGACTCTAGAGTAGGAATAATAATGAAGAAATCAATCTTTTATGTGAGACCTTTCTATTCCACAATATCATAATCTTAACAAGTTATGAGCCCGGAAGCATTAGCTGAAGGGTCTTTATATAAAGTCTTTACCTTATACTATTCTTCAAATCCATCGTCTTGAATAGTACCATTTGCATCCCTCCCAGAAATAACAACATAATCGTTGCTACCTTCGAGTTCTGGAAGTAAGGTCTGTATACGGAAAAGTAAAGTTTAATACATCTTCTGCCGGAAATGGCGGAAACCAAACCTAATTTCGATTCATCATCTAGAATCAAAGATGACTCAATAAGTGTGATGAGTATATCCGGTCTTCTACTACCGAACTCAATGAAACTTAGAGGACCAAAAAATTACCCCCAATGGAAACAGGTCATGATTCGATAATCATCGCGACAGACTTGGTAAAATTCCTCAAGACCGATGATGACAATCCCTCAGTCGACCTCTCTAATTGGCAATCATTGAAGTCAAGTGAGTTCGACAAGATCTCAGAATGGGTGAAAGGAAATAGAAAAGCGGCAAACAATATCATGTATAACTGCAACTCTGGACCCCAGGCCATCATTAAAAACTACCACACTGTCGCCGAAATGCGGAATGCATTGGAGCAAGCCTACGAAGGTACGGGTATAGTGGTGCAGCATCAGGAATTGATCAGGTTCGTCATGATGAAATTCGAAGATTACAACAGACTATCGGAGTTTATCACAGCATTTCAGAACAAAATTCAGCGTCTCTCGCAGGTGATGGACAAAAATGAGAAAATTCCCACGTACTGGCCGCAAATGCTCTTTGCGTTGTGCCTAGCAAACATGGTGGACCTGGCAAGGCTGCATAAGCAACAGATGAATTGTTACCACCGAGGCTAGGATGAAGTGTTGGGACGAGCTAGGCAAGGTGTAGGTCTCACGAGTCTTGGTGTTTGCTGTATTGGCGTACGGATTATTTTTGAAGTATAATTAGGCTTAGATTCGCCACTTTGTAAGATATTATTCTCATCATCTTTACACACACATTCTCAAGTATCATTATTTCACACATATATTCCCATAAACCAATATTAGCTACTTTTCGCATAAGTATGTCCCATATCATTTACCTAGTAAAATACTTTGTGCATATCTTAGAAAAGAAATTTCCTGTCTGGACTGATCGGCAACGAAATCTGTAAAGAGACAAGGATGTGACAAAGCGACCTTCCCTGCAAGAGTTAATTTCCGACATTCCAGATGAAGCTCGTCGCGGCGCCGTTTCTGAAGAGCCTAAGTCTGACACCACTAAAGCTCTTCATGCTGGTGAAAAGAGTAAGGGCAAAAATCTGTCGAAGAACTGCAAGATATGCAATTCTAAATATTATGTCACGGTGGATTGTCTTCATAACAATCAAGAGAAACGGAAGGCTTGGGAAGAAAAGACCGGGAAAAAATGGCTCTCGAAGGATGAGTATGAAAAGACAAAAGCTATGAATATAGATGGTTCAGATAGTCTAGATATTCCAAATAAAAGGATTAACCTCTACTCTTCGGCTTCAAAAATTCTGCGAGAATCCCACAAAAGATGGTCTATACCATCATCTACAGTACTGGTGAACTTCCTACCCAAAGCCCTGACAAATAAAGATCCAGCAATTATACTGAAAGATTGCTGGTTAGCCGACTCTGGTGCCGATACCATGGTCACCAATCAAATTTCTGACCTTATAATTTATCAGAATGATCCACTCGAAATTGATGGCGCCAGCGGAACAACAGTTTCGCCAGGATTTGGAGCTGTTGAATTAAAGGTCATGCTCACTAATGGTACGACCCGGGAAATCAAGCTCAATCACGTTCGGTATCTACCCCAATGTCCAGTCAAACTATTCTCCCTAAATAAGGTAATGATGACTGGCGGCTCGCTTCACTCAGATCGCATAATGTGTATTGACGAAGGCTAATCTAAAGAGCTGTGTGAAATTGACAATCCAGGTTTCCTTGTGGAGTCTAGACTTTGCAACACTGATATTTATTTCAATGCACTTGTGTCGGCCACCCAAAATTCGTCCCTAAACACCTGGCATCGTAGATTCGCCCATACCGGCTATGATACTATCCTTCATACTAAAGATATAGTCAGAGGAATAGAAATCGATAACGCAAAAAAGGACAAAAATTCTGTTTGCGAGGCCTGTGAGCTGGGAACTCCATTAGAACGCAGGCATAAAAGCGTGAGGAACAAATCAAGCATTGCTCTGGCGCGTATCCATTTTGATACATTTATGCTTTCTCCAGAGGGTTATAATGGCCACAAATACGGCATGATTCTAACTGATGAAGCAACCTCTGAGCGTTGGGGATATACATTCTTATCAACTTTATTTTGATTTATTTAGATGTAATGTCGTTGAATTTGTAATAGTCTTTTAAGAAAGTATATATTCTTTTTTATTGAAGTCAAGAACTAAAAACCAGAAACTCTTCTATCTACTTCAG
>MCBS01024272.1:0-10199 GCA_003611235.1 Golovinomyces cichoracearum
AGGATACTCTTGTAAACCCTGAGTTATCCAGACATGCCATCAGTATCCTGTGCATAATTATCCGCGTGAAATGTGGCGACGGATCTTTTGGATTCGAATCAATCATCTCCTGTATCGAGTGGCCGGCAAAGAAGAACTCTTCACCTTCTAGCGATGCCGGTTTAAATGCTTCAGTATGCTCTGCATATCTGAGATAGCCAAGAAAGAGTCGCATTTGAGTCAAAATCGAAAGCAAACTCAAGCACGTCCACAGTCAACGACTCCTCATCAATGTCGATCCTATTCTTCTCACGAGGCCCTCAAACTTATCTTACAACAAACCACTCTATCTCGACGACCGATCATCTGCGCCAGTTGCAAACGAGAGTTCGCCTCACAAAGAATCGGCCATCCTCCACTACAAATTTACGATGCTACGTACACTCGCAAGGAGGAAAAACATGTCGCATTATACAAAGCTTGGGGTATGGCTTATGAGGAACCGTTGCTCTAAAGGGGCTATCAATGGGAGGGAGGACAGTTGGCTTGGGCGTGAAAGGGATGAGGAAGAATTTATCGATCGGCAACTTGGATTTGACAAGTTTGGGGGGTTTTCGACATTGGGTGTATTTGTGGGCGCCAATACTTCGGCGAAGATAGTGGTGCCGACACTATAAAAACAGGCATTGATGAAAGGTGTTGTGGTCCGCCTTCTCGTCGTCATTTCCCCAAATTAGAGTCTGTGTAGCCTGGACACCTACCTCACTCGAGAAAGAGAGGACTGTGAGACCATATCTCGCGCGGTGGTTATACACGAGATGGCAAAGGCATGTTAGGGTTGTCAAAGGTATTTCTTTTTTTCCCTCTGGCAGATAATCACGGTTGAGGGAAGGGTGAGAGTCCCAACATCAAATTTGTGATGAATTATCTAATAATCACCCTGAACATAATATTTACCACGCCCCGAACCCATTTATGACCCCTCTGTACGCCGATGCTCAACTTCAAGGTGCTGTAAATCAACTAGAACTAGAGTAAAATCATGGATTTAGCAGAGAACCCTCGAGTCTACAAAAATCCTATTGGTTAGACTCACAAAAATATAGTTGCACCATGGAAGAAAGCTTTAATTACAAATTTTTTATCCTTATTAACAATTGTAAAAGAAGCGAGATACCTCCAAATGTCGTACCGCAGACATTCCCTATAATGTTACATGGGTCAGCCCTAGATTATTTTTATCATAATTGCGACGGATGAAAATGAGCATTTACGATCTTCACAAGCATTTTATTAGGCGATATGAAAACGAGGAGCACCGTCGTAATATGGAACGAAAATGGAATAGCACTAATCTGCGACAAATGTTCAAAGATATTCCCGACAAGTCGATGGAAGAAATCTTCCGGAAGCTTGTAGAGTGTCTTCAACAACTTCAACGTGTTCTTGACGTTGATCTACGCAGCGAATCTGTTCTTCGACAAAAATTGATCTTGGCTTGTGAAGATGCTGAAGCATGTAGCAGTGCTTGCTCCCGTCCACCGATTCAATTCACAGAGTTAGTTGAAGCTATTCATTCTGCCATTGCTAGTCACGAGAAGGCAAGAAGAGCTCAAGAACTCGATCCGATCCCTACACCCTCATTAACTCAATTAAAAAATGTACATTTAGTTGATCGTAAATACCACACCCAATACAAAGGTTTCAGGCATTATCTCTAATCCTCAAGTTCGAAAAATAATCAATCATCAACTGTTAACGATAATTACCGACACAATTTTTCCAATAAAAACAAATGCTTTATATGTAAAAAGTCTAATTGTTGGTCATCTAATCATTCTGAAGAACGTCGAAGAGCCCGCGAACGCATTGGCAAAAAAATCGATGCCTATATCCAAGACTATGAAGGGCATTATGAATCCAATCACGAATCTGAAGATGAAATCCCAGAGCAGTTGCTAATAAACCTTGACAACGCCGATGGAGAGGATATTTCTGAGAATTTTTTAACTTCGACAGGATCTATATCTGCTAATGAAGCACGCCGGTTTCAACAAAATCTGTGCGGCAATATAAACTATAATCTTCTTTCCGGAAATTATCCTGCGGAAACACATATTGATCCATTCACCTACATCGCCAATAGGAGTGGCTGTTATACTTCTGATAAATGGCATGGAATAATGCTTGGCCCCGGATCGTCCTCATACTCTACTGCTGGTTATGGTCAGGTGAAAGAATTCATTTCCACATTCAACTGTGGTGAAGTAAATAAAAGCACAGCTGGCGCTATAAAAGCTCAATTTGGAATTGGACGTACCACTTCAATTGGTTCAATTAATTTCTTAACTCCCATCGGGAACGTTACTCTTTATGTTGTTAATGCTGAAACACCATTCCTTCTCTGTCTTCAGGATATGGATAAGTTAAAGATTTACCATAACAATCTTAGAGATATAATCCAAATACAAAACGGTAAATCTATGCCAGTGATCCGAAAATTCAATCATGCATTTCTTGTTTGGGGAGCTTTATCAATCAACTACCTTACCGATTCTGAGCTTCGACAATTACACCGAAGATTTGGACATCCTTCGGTAAACCGTCTTGTAAAGACCTTGGAGCAGGCTGGCCATCATGATCCCAGCCATCGCAATATTCTTGAACGCACTAGCAAATTTGTTGAGCTATGCCAAAAACATTATCAACCTCCCTTTAGGTTTAAAATTTCTCTTAAAAGTAATGTTTGTTTTAATTATGCAATAATCGCCGATATAATGTATATTGATAATCATCCAGTTTTACACGTCATCGATGAGGGAATTTCTTTTCAAGCAGGAAAATGGCTTCATAATATATCAGCAGCTCATGTCTGGGATATGTTGCGTTTATGCTGGGTTGATATCTATAATGGACCCCCCGAAATTATTATACATGATGCGGGAACAAATTTTGATAGCGCGGAATTCCGTCAGAATACAAATTCAATGGCTGTTAAAATTAAATGTATCCCAACAGAAGCACCCCAATCAATCGGAGTCCTTGAAAGATATCATGGACCTCTTTGACGAACATATAAAATCATAGAAAATGATCTTCCAAATTGCTCTAAAGGTATCAAATTGCAAATGGCAATTAAAAACATTAATGATACAGCCTATCCGGACGGAATAGCACCAACGCTCCTAGTGTTTGGAGCTTATCCAAGAATAAGTTATGCTGATCCTCCTACTCCCTCTGTCGCCCAACGTGCCAAAGCCATTAAATTGGCCAGGAATGAAGTTGCAAAATTGCACGCTGAGCGTAAAGTCACAAATGCACTTCGCCAAAGAAACGGTCCAAATACTCTTCCAATCCATAATACTCCAATCGGTGCAGAAGTAATTGTTTGGAGAACTCACCAAAAAGTGTGGACTGGGCCTCACAAACTATTTGCAATAGATGGTGAAGATTTTGTCATTGAAATGCTTAATGGTCAATCAAAATTTCGAACTACATCTGTCTGACCATATCTCAGAGCCGAAAACAAACCCCAATCGAAAGTTACATTGAACTATGAATCAAATGATAAAAATACTTTGCAAAGTGAAAAGGTCCATGAATCAGAAAATTTCGAAAACCCACCAAGAAGAAACCCTCCTCGACGAAAACAAATGCCTGCCAGGTAACAAAATTTCATGGCTGATGTTACAATCTACTTGACAAATCCTACGAGATTTAATCCCCTGCGCCTAATTTTTAAGCTTCAAGACTCAAAGAAATAAATGGCCTCCTAGAACGAAACGTGTTCGATATTATCCTGCCAAAAGACATACCAAAATTCACGCGCATTTTTGGTAGCCGTTTCGTCGATAGCATCAAACATGAAGGTACTTCTAAAGCATTTGAAAAGACATGACTCGTTGTACAAGCTTTTAAGGATGCAGGAAAAAAACAAGTTATAACTCAGGCGTCCACCATTCAAAGGGTTAGCCAAAGACTTATTTTATGACTTGCGCTTATATTCCCAATATACAAACTTTGTGTTAGGGACATTTCACAAGCTTATACACAATCACACACAGAGCTAGCAAAAATTTTTATATATGCTCCGTCTGAAATGGGCCTTGATCGCGGAACTATACTCCGGGTGCGTCTGCCTCTTTATGGTGTTCCAGAAGCTGGGAATTTTTGGTACAAAACATACCATGATCATCATAAAAATCAACTAGGAATGACTTCATCAACGTATGATCCGTGTCTCATGGTAAACGAGGATGCCACGGCTATTGTTGGCCTCCAAACCGACGATAGCCTAATTGCAGCTGATGATAGTTTCATTATAAAAGAAGAGCAGGAATTAAAAAGAGCTCACTTTCCTTGCAAACCTTTGGAACGTCTCTCTCAAGAGAAACCCCTCGAATTTAATGGTTGCAAAATCAAATATAGTATCACTGAACTAGGCCGGCGTATTGAAATCTCTCAGACCAAAAATTTCTCTAAAATTGAACTGGTTCCTACAGGAGAGCCTATTAATAAGGCAAAGTACGTGGAACAACGTGCTCGAGGGGCGTATATTGCCTCAGTTTGTCAACCACAAACTTCTTTTACTCTTTCACATGCCGCGCAAGTAACCAAACCAACTCTTGACGATGTCAAATATTTAAATAAATTTTTAGCATTGTAAATAAATGAAGCAACATTAAATTTTATTGAACTTGACTGGAAGTCAATCTACCTCGTCTGTTTTACAGATTCATCCTTCGCCAATAACGTTGATCTCTCCTCCCTACTCGGCTACGTCATTGTGCTTGCCGACTGTAAAAATAATGCAAACATTATTCACTGGCAGTCAGTAAAGTGCCGACGAGTTACTGGAAGTGTCCTGGCCTCGGAGCTATACGCCATGATTCTAGGGTTCGATACCAGCGCAGCAGTCAAATCTACGACAGATCAAATATATTCACGCTCGCACCAGAAGATGAAGTTTGATATCAATGATATTCCTTTAAAAATTTGTGTTGATTCAAAATCGCTCTGTGGTTGTTTAGTCAGACTCGGTACCACTTCGGAGAAAATATTGATGATTGATATAATGAGCATTCGCCAATCTTACAAGCGTAGAGAAATTATAGAAATTTTCCTCATCCGTGGAGACAAAAATCCCGCTGATGCAATGACCAAGGATAAAAGTTGCAATGCACTAAAAAAGCTCATTGACATAAATAAGCTAGAATTAGGCACCCAAGTTGAAAGCTGGGTGGAAAGGTGATAAGAAGATTCATTCTAACAGCCCCATATTTTTAAGGCTTAGTGACTCAAAAGGTTCATCTCTACTTTATATTTATTTATTTATTTTGAGGTCCTAGGAATCTCTACTTTATATTTGCTGTTGATGTATTTTTAAAACTTAACGACTTTATTTCTTTTGTTGCTTTTGCCCCAGTGTCGGAAGTCGGAACCAAGAACACCGACGAGACTAAGCCGTATTAGCCCAGTCATGTGAAAATAGTATAAGTTTAGGGACAGAGAGATAGAAGTAGATAGAAAATAAGAAGAATTATCAGACCCATCAGCTTTCTACCAACAATACGCTTTCTAGCGCATGCCTTGACGTTATTGTGGAAGGTTCGAGAACCATAATTATAGATTGTCTTGGAAACTTCTTCATAGCCTTATGGTAACAAGACAGCTGATGATATAGTTACTGATATTCTTAGTGTAGAAGTCAATGGAATCTTCTAGAAGAAGTCTGATGAAATGAACCCCCAAAGGTCTGGCTCGGGGGGAGACATAACTAACGATCGTGTATATGTGGCTTCAAGTCTCGTATCTAATGGTCACTGAGTCGTAAAACAACTGCTTAAAATAGTTAACAGAAGTAAGACTTTTTAATGAAGTTCTTGATTGGTTTCTACATAGTTTCAACTGCAATATAACTATCTATGCATGTGACAGACACTAAGTCACATGAAATGGGATCCACATCAGCCTCCTTCAAATGCTAGTCCTCTAGTCATCAAATAAAGCATTACTTGTAAGGAATTTTATAGGAATTAGTTGGAATCCTCAACGCAACCTATTTCATCAGTCTTCGAGTCCTCCCACCGCATTTGTTAGGCGCTGTCGATCTCTCTTCAGCTCTCGAGGAGATGCGTACTATAAGCTTCGTATGGGATAGCCGTCTTTAGTGTATGCTGGAAACAAGCTGTCACTATTGTAAGTGCTCTTTAGTTCAATGCCGTCCCGCGACTTGAGCGTGTAGGTATTTCCATGGCGACATGCTGCTATACACCAAGGGTCGTTGTAGAATGGTTCTCTTTTATTGTTACGCTACCGGACTCGCAGTACCCAATCGCCAGTACCATATGTACGAATCAGGCCCTTTTTTTCTTGAAGGTATGCCCTTGTTTCATCTCTTGCTGCCTTCAACGAGGATGCGTAAGATCTAGCCATTGGCGCTGCATGCGAATGCAACAATTCTTCTATCCATTGTTCCTCCTCTTGTGGTGTGGGTTCCCGGTGATATAGAGATTGATAGGGTGAAGGAGCAGGATTGTCACGAGGTAGAACGCCGTAGGTCAGGTAATAATAGGAATAGCCGTTGGGGGACTTTAGTCGATTATAGAGGTATACAGCCAGATCTAGATATTCTTGTATCGCTCTGCCTGGTTGATCCATAGCTAGCTTGATGATTATTGCTTTTATCCTCCCGTTAGCCTGTTTCATCTTGCCATTATCCCGTAGTCGTTTTTGGCGTAAACGAATTAATCTTGATCCCACTAGTTTTATGCCATGCCACTGCTTCTGCGCTTTGAAATGCCCCAGTATTGTCAGACATTATCTCAATTAGTGCGCCAAACTGATGTTTGATGAACCTGCAGAGAGAAATCGTGCCCTTAAACGTTAGTCCATTCGTCCACTTTCTGACTAACCATCCAGTTTAATATTCAATTGCTTTCAGAAGCATGGATCCAAATATTGGACCGGTAAAATCAATTGCCCACCTATTAAAAGGTTTAGCCGGCGTAATTGGTATAAGATTTGGTAGAGATTTATCTGGAAGCTTCATGAGTTGACATTGCTTGCAGGTACGCGTAACTTCGTGGGCAGCAAGTGTAAGCTCCGGATGCCAGTAAATATCGCTCAGTTCTCGCATTATGGTGCCAATTGATGCATGCCCTTGTCGTCCATGTGTTTTCGTTTATTCGAGAGTTAGGTCTTCTATTTCAGGTACTTTGAGCATTACTAGTGCACCGAATCCGTTTGAACGTTTTCGCAGATAATATAACGCATCATCGTGAATTAAAAAGTTGCTCTTTACCAATTTCTCTGATAAGCTATTAGGTAGTTCACTTTTTGGAAGAAAATTTTCGAAAATAGCTTGGAGATCAATTCTATTGAGATGATTAACGTTATTGATGTGCTTATAATTTTCTTGAGGAGATGCGGATTCGTTACTAGCATATGTAGGTTCACTTGTTTTTGGAGGTCTTGACAGCCAATCTGCCATAATATTCGTGGATCCTTTTCGTACATTGATATGCACTCCAGAGTGTTCATTGATATCGATAAATCGAATTATACGCGGAGGCCGTTCAGTTTTTGTGCGAAGAGCTTCAATGATTCGTGGTCAGTCAAAACAGTGACATCCCCACCTTCCAGCCAGTATCTCCGGTGCTGTAAAGCTAGCACAATAGCCAAGAGCTATCTCTCTTGTCCCCCGTATCGTTGCTTTGTAGGCATCAAGTGCTTCGAGAAGTAGGCAACTGTGTGCAAGACTGATTTTCCATTTGTCGTAAGCTTTGGCTGGTATAGTGCTGCACCTAAATCCGTCTGCGAGGTGTCAGTCTCTAGAATACAAGGTAGATTGTATTAGAATTTAATGATGACAGGCGTTGTCGTAATACAGTCTCTGACTAAATTAAATGCAGCTATCTGTTTCTCATTCAAAGTGACCTTTTGATTTTTCGGACCGCATATAAGCTCGTACAATGGGCTCACTTTGATAGAGAAATGTTCAATTAGTCTGCGTAGGCAACTAGTAGCTTGAATGAAGCCTCTGATTTCGGTTGCAGTTGAAGGAATCGGGCGATCTCGAATCGCGGATACCTTTGTAGGGTCCGACTTGATACCATCCTTAGAAATTGTAAAACCAAGAAACATTCCCGGAAGTACGAACCATCGGCATTTAGGGATGTTGAAAACTAGAACATAATCACTAAGTCGTTTGAACACTTTATGTACGCGTTCGAAGAGTTCACTCAAGGTTTCTCCCCATGTGGCAATATCGTCTAGAAGCCCAGCTAAGAATTCCCGCAGTTTGTGAGAAGGGGTAAAGATGAGAGCCAGGGGTCTCTAAATAGGATTAAATGCCTGAGTTTATTTAATAAGACCTTGCACGAACTGTAATCTAAGTGCACGGCTACCTATTTATACATAAATCTAAAGACCAACACCGGCGAATTGTGACTAATCTGTGAGGCTCTCCTATTCCTTTTGGGAGATAACAGAAATATATTTCAATATAATAAACTTTGATCGGCGCCCAATGCTGCACGGGAGCCCCACTGATGCCTGACTAATGAAGGGGAATGGGAACAAAAGCAATCATGTCAGAGCACTGAAGATCAATCAGGGCAGTCGGGATAGTCCTGGCACCAATGATCCTTCCGGTCGGATAGCAACCCTAACACAATTCACCTAGCACTTCTTCCACAAAAGCTTTAAAAGTAGCTGGGGCATTACATAATCAAAACGGCATGACTAGCCATTCATAGATACCGAAAGGTGTGACAAAAGCTGTCTTTTTTCGATCTTGAGGATGCATAGGAATGTGCCAAAACCCGTTGAGTAAATCTAGGAAACAATAGTAGTTATTTCCTGCAGCTCTTTCGTTTTCGGCGTCTGCGTTCGGTAGTAGATGAGTATGCTTTTTAGTTTTTGAATTTAAAGGCCGAAAGTCGCAACAAATTCTCCATAGAATTTCATCTCTTTTTCTTTCGGTATCTCAGACAATTTTAGGGCTACCATCGGCATTTTTATTTGGGGTTAGCAAACCCTGAGAGGCCCAGGAAGATTTGATCTTTTGAATAATCTTGCCGTCATATTGCCCTACAAATTAGCGCAAAGCTGCTTCCTGGGGTGATGAGAAGCGCCCGGGTGATGTTTTTTTCGAGAGTGCATTACCAGTGTCAATTATATGCATGACTGTAGCTTTCTCCGAAGTGTTGCGAAGTGTTTCATCAAATATTCCAGGGAATTCTTGGTTCCATTTGCAGATGATATCATGATATTTCGGATCTACGCCGTGTAACTTATGGATGACTTGTTTATTGGTGATGTAATTAGCATCATCTGCGAATCTTACTGACTTTAGTTTATTGATTTTGTATTTATACATGGCTGATTTGGGTGTCCGCCGAGTTTTACAGTGTCATCACTGTTGAAGCCTAGTTGCATCTTATGAAAACCTGATTCGCCAATTGTGAGATCTCCGGGGAATGTATCAACATCCACTACATCGCATGAAATCTTGTACGGCAAAGACCATCCTGACTGTAATTTGAAGCTGAATCGTAAAATTACATCTCTCGCGATGCTTGGACCATCCGTCACGCCGATTCAGGAGTTTCGAAGGTAAAAGTGGTTGATAGGGATGCAATTCTTTTGCAAGACTTTTTGATACATAGCACGCGCTGCAGTCATAATCAAGAAAATTAATGAAAGGATGTAAAAATGATTCTAAACGAGTGTGAAATGCCCCATGAGGCTTGCTTGCTCCATCTATCAGAAGTCTATTAGTAGAGGGAGCCTTAGCATCAATCGGTCTATTCATAGCCACGTAATGAACAGATTCCGACCTTCAGCTGTCATTTTCCTATTCTTGATTCTGTTCCATCGACATCAAAATCTGATCGATGAATATATCCACGTCTTAATCTCGCCAGTCTTCAGAGGGTGCGAGGTCTTCATCATCATCCTCGGGCTCGCCGGAGGTATAGGCTTGATCATTGTTCCTTTTATTTGGAATAGATCCTTTAGTGGCTTGTAAGATAATATCTCCGAGTAAGAANNTATTGTGTTTCTAGATGGGAGAGACTTTTACCAAACCTCTCCCAATTGGCTTTTTTTAGATTGAAAGTAGGCGGTAGACATGGTAGTTGGAATTTTTGGTGTGGGAATATTACCTCAAAGAAGATAACCTCATGATCTGAGCCTGTACTTTCGCCATACCGCCA
>MCBS01024273.1:0-10202 GCA_003611235.1 Golovinomyces cichoracearum
AACGACGTAATTTTCTTTCAGCAAAACAACAACTTTTTTTTTAAAAAAAAAAAAAAAAATACGTTCGGCATTGTAAAGAATAGGATGTCTTCACTCCTACATGAAAAAAACCATGAAATGACCATCTCAATCACTTGATTTGAACCGAATCGAGCACGTCTGGTGTCTGGTCAAACGTCGACTAGGAGCGTACCTGGAACTATCCAGTCGTATGCATGAATGAATAGAATGAGTGGACGCACGGTAGCATAACATCGACGGAATACCATGTCAAGCAGTAAGTGAAAGTATGCCATCCAAAAGTGTTGGCTATAAAGGCAAAGGGAAGGGGAGGAGTCATACTAGGTATTGAAATTACGCCATCAAAATTTCTCACTCACCAAATGCAAAGTCCCCCGGCACATTGCACAGTTTGATGATTATTTTTATACAAAAAAAAATATCATCTACCGCTCGGAAATTGACTTGAGTTTTTTTTTTTTGAATGTAGAATTATTAATTTTCAAGTAGTTACTGTTAAGTTACAGAATGATTTACTCACAATGGTAGTCACATTGAGAATTTTCGAACGCTAGCGTATTCTTATATATATATATATATATATCCTGACAATATCACAGTCCAGAAAATGAAAATAACATCAAGTACTCCCCTTTCTATTAATAACCAAAATTCAAACCCCTTTCCCCTCCTCCGCAGCCGAAATCTAAACTAAGCAAATAATGATCCAGCTACCATGTTCTATTTTCTTTCTCCAGCCGTTATGTGTCCTTTGGGCCGCCCGAAATTGCGAGTGGGTCAACGCTTGCACGTGATCCGCGCAGAAGGGACCACGGTCATTCTCTTGGGGCATTTTTGCCTTGTTCTTCCGACCGAGAAATAGTGTGCAGTTATCTGTGATGCATTCATCTGAACATTTGGATTAGAATTTCTTGGAATTAGTGAAGGGGATGTTGTAATTGATTCACGACTCTTCAGACGAGACTCGTCCGCCATCTTTGTGACGTCGGGTTGTGTCATAGTGCACGGGCCCGAAGCGTGCCCGTGTCTCCAAACATCGCTCGGGCGGGAAGAACCAGAGTTACAGTTTCAGAGATACACGACTTGGAGGGATATGTGGGTGTCCGTGCAGAGGGGCGAGAAAAGGTCACTCGACAGCAATATAGGCTTATTTTCCGATTAAATGAGAGCGCGCAAGTTCGACTGGATAGCGTTCATTATCTGGAGAGAGTATTCTCGAAACTATCAGTAAATTTTTTAACATGGCCACAAGAACGACATCCAGTCGTCTACTCTTCACAAGCTTACACCAAATCCACCACAATTCCCAAGATCTTGACGCAATCTCAAACTCTCCCCAAATTTCCCATCATCTCATGGTAATATCATGCAAAATAAACTCCTATAAATGACTCCCATCTCTCGTCACATTTATGCTGCCGTTGATGTTCGCTGTTGCCCATGTCCTCATTACTCTAAACAATAAAAATTAGATAAAAATGAATAAAAATGTTGCTCATCTTCTGCTTCGACGCTGATATCCCGCACGCCTCGCAATTATTAAAATCCAAAGTTCCGGTGCTTTTTTTTTCCAAGGATAATCGCTACAAGTTAAGTATAAACAAAGAATGTTTCCCCAGGTCAGAAAAGTTTGCAGAAAAACCCAGCATTTCCTAAGCTCTAAAGTTGAGTGTCGAGTCAAGCTCATCACCAAAGATTAGACGGTATATTTCGTCAATCTCCCAAATATAGTCTTCGGCCCGAAACGTATAGAAATTTCTCGATGTTAAGTTCGATTCTTCTACATGGTGAGTTGCTGGCGGGCTAGATTCTTGGGCTTGTTCAAGTTCCGAGTAAGGCAGCTCTTGAATTGAAGGAACATGATCTGAAATAGTCTCGATTTCGGGTGAGAACATTACGATTGACGAGCGGGCCATTGGCTTGATTTCCCGAGATGGGAATCTAAAATATTTAGACCGTTTACGACCCAAGGTTTCGATACTATCACTAGATTTTGTATGTGAAGGCGCTCTTTGAGGTATTGAGGGTGCTTCATCACCAGATATAGCAGATCCAAAGTAACATGAAAGGTGATTTGGTTTAGGGCCAGGTGACGAAGAAAGCTCTGTGGAGGATGAGTCGGGCGAGGTGACGGGTGTCGAAAAATCAACTAGTGACATGTCTGAATCACCTGAATCTGAGCGACTTGAAGCAATAGCTGGGGGGGCAATGTTGGGGGCGTTGTAAGAGATCATATTTGTCGTCGAGATCAATTCCATTGGCGCCGAGATTTTGTGTCGAATAGTGCCAGTGCCGGCAGTTCGTTTCAATGTTAGGCTCCTCGATTGACCTGGAGCCGTGTCTGATACTTTTCGAGATCTTATTACCGTGAGTGCCCTGGAAAGAGACATTTTTGTTTTCGCGTTGGATCAGCCTCAATCAGCGGATTGGTTATGGTGACTATTTGCTTGTTCCTATTCTACGAACAGGCGTTTGCGCGTAGACAAATGGGCGGAATCGAATGTGAGGTTTGTATTATCGTGGTATTAGACTTGATGATTGTTGATTGAACTAGGATGGAGTGAACGAGGGGGGGGGAATAGAAGGCGAAATATGAATGTTCAAGTATAAACAAACTATGGGCCGGGAATTGTGAGAGCGCACTACTGAACAAAGCAGGGTATTCCGCGGAGAGATAGCGAGAAAGCGTGAATGAGACTGAAATAGTGATGGTGAGACTGAAATGGTGATGGTGAGACACCGCAATCGCGAAGGGGGGGCAATGTCAACGAAAAGGAAATTTGAGTAGATACGAGAGGCTGGCAGGGATCAGAGAGCAGCTGGATGTGGATAGCGAGTAAGGGTGACTGAGCGGTGGCTTGCCATGGCTGTGGGAAAGCTGCCGGATTTATGTTCACGGGAGGATTCGATTGGGAGCGAGAGACGGAAACATCGGACGAGTGGGTGGTGGTTGCTTTAAGGATATGTGGGGTTGGAGGTTCACTAGGAATCTTGTTTTTTTTATTTTTTACTGCATTTTTTCACGCCCTTGCCCAACGCGGCAAGTTCTGACTAAGGACCCTAAATATCTGGTCACATGAGCCACGACGTCTCTGCACCGCTATCGTCGCTGGCTGCAAGCACACCTTTACCATACATTCTTCGTTTCCCTCTCGTTGCTTTGCTTCTTTTGTCTTGACCCCTCTTGCAGCTGTCTCTGCACCCTCTTTTTTTGTTTCGCCCCACCTACTGCCTGCTGTCCGATTAGAGGTGGAAATAACTGCCGCCGGCTCACAGTGATTCTTCCGTCGGTTGATGGTGGAGAGTCAATAACAGCAGCCTCATTACATTCAATCCGAGCTCTGTGTTTCATTTGTGAACACACGTACGTAACAAGGTGTACTGGAATTCCAGTTTCAATCACCGGACCCACGACCCTCGCTTTAGACCCACTCTACCCTATCTACCAAAATCCAAAAAAGCGCGCCTTAAATTATTTCCGGTGAGCTTGGAGACTACAAAACTGAATCCTCCTTGAACCACGTCAGTCCAGATTTTCTTCTCAAAGTTCAATTTGTCACCCTTCGACACTACACTCGTAAAAGAGACGTCTTGACTGTTATTAGATAGCCGGCATTATGAAGTTAATTATCGCATCATATCACTACTGAACCCTTTCTTTGGGCTGTAGGGGATGGATATCCGTTCTGCCGTCCATTAAAAATTTTCCCATATTTTGAATCCTGCTTACTACGAGCTCCCAAGGGCCATCATCTATCCTTGTGACCAGCTTAATTGTTGCTTCACAACCTTTTCAGTCTCTTCATGGTCGGAACTTGTATAGATGAAAATTTCAACGGCACTAGAGCATGATGTATTTTGAATCTCACTTGATAAACCAGGCCATAGTGAAGTCAATTATCCATAAGCATTTGTTGACTTGGAACAAAAATAGCCGGCGTAGTAAGTTGACAGGTATTTCTAAATTTTCATTTTTTCCGAAGTCGATAAAAATAGATGAGATCTTTTCAAATCCATCCTACAATTTAGAATCGTGAGTCATTCCTTATCGGAGTTCCCTCTACTCTGATAGTCAGCCAAGATAAATCTACTCCACCACTACCGAAGTTAGCTTGCTTCACGGACTGTCGATCATCGATCATCAAGAGACCTGTGATATCGCGTATATAATATCCTAGAAGAATCACTTTAGACACGTATCCTAAGGTTTACTGTTTCGCGAATGAAGCAACGGGTCTAAGCGATAGAACGGATGCCTTTTAAATGGTTAGCTAATGGCTATACCGTTCTTATCAGTAATGTCTTTGCATGCGGAGATTCTGCTCTCAACAATGTTTCTCAAAATAACATTAGTTCATGAAAATGGGGATCGTACAAGGATGTGTTCAATGTTTGTCTACACAGAGTAGATAGGTATTTACCTTAAGTGACTATAGGAGCAACGACGAGAGAGGGTTTCCTAACTAGTTTGTGTGTTCTCGTGTTCGTTCTTTGTCCATGTGGGCTACATGAGATTTTTGTAAGACTTGAGGTGTTTTCATCTTGCTAGCCGCTTCATATTGCGGTATTGCAGCCTTTTAGGCTTAATTTCCTTGAAGATATTTCAAGACCATCATTCTAAGACCCCAATTAACGCTGATATTGCAACAGTAGTGCATACACAGAATTCTGCTAGAACCGTTATGAAATCCCTTCATGGAAATCTCGAGACGCTTTAAAAAAAATAGGTCATTTAATTAATCCTCATCCATCGACTCCCATCCTTGATCTACCACGTTTCTGGTCTTAGACTCTTCTTTTTCTTCATCATTATCTAATTCATCATCTGAATCGTCACTGTGGCTTTCTTCAATGCCTACTAACTTTTCTTTCACAGTTCCTTCCACGAACGCAATCTTACCGGCAAATGCATTTCGCACAGCTGAATTAGTAGAGGTGTCCTGGATTTTTATCATCAGAGTTAGCGGTTAGAATTTCCACGAGCTTAAAAATATGAGAGTTTTTTAAGGAGAAGTGTAATCCATACCCAGATATGCAGCAAACCCTTGCTTCCCGCGACAGCAAGTCTGAAACCCACTTCTTCATCAGGTGCGAAAGATGTTGAGAATACTTTTCCGACATCTAAATCTCGCGAGACCACCATCGAGGGACCTGACGGGTGTATATTCCACAACTTCACATATTTATCAGAAGATCCCGTAGCCATAAATCCAGGAATGATTGGATTAATATCAAAAGCCGAGACAGATTCATCATGTGCTTGTAAAATCCAAATGGGCTTAGTGGCTGCAGGATTAGATGGTGCTTTCCGAATATCATGGTAATGCACAATGCCGCCCTCAGTAGAGATGTAAAAAAAGTTTGAATCGTGTGGGTCCCATTTCACCATTTCTACATCGCTCTCTACACCCCATGTTGGCTTCTTAGCCTCAGGTGCTCTCATGTCGGCAACTATGACGGTTCGATCGTAGCTTCCACTTAACAAAACAGTTGAATCGACAGGGTGCCATTGTATCGAACAAACCTTGTCTGTATGATTGCTGTATGATTTAGCACATTTAGCAGTATTAAGATCCCATAATTTGACAGTCTTGTCAGCAGATGAAGACGCAAGTAAGTTTCGATGTTGTCGGTTCGCAGCGAGCGAAAGGACCGCATCCACGTGGAAGTTGTCATTAGATTTTTTCGACTTCTTCTTTTTCTTTTTATCTTTTTTCTTGTTTCCTATATTGCTGCTATCTCTTTCTTCTCCTAGAATAGCGTTGGGGTACATACAATCAATCGTATCTAGATCCCATATCTCGATCTCTGGATCAAATGTGCCGACGGCAACAAAGTTTGCCTTTGAATTATCTTCTGCAACTGTCCTTCCGACAGGTAGATCTAACCACTCAACACAAAGTGGGATCGCTGGTAACATTATGTCATGATGTACGTAAAGATTATCGGCGTCGTCCTCGTAAACGTAGACTTCTAAGTGTGCAACATCATCTTCTACTTTAGCCGCAAGTACTAAATTGTCTGTTGCTAGAATTTGAAGCTCATCTCGGTCTTCATCATCCTCTTCATTTTCTGGTATCGTTATATATGGATCATCTGCATTGGATTCGTAGTATACCAAGGATTTTAAGTTCCCAAACATGCGCATGCCTGTTTCGGATGCTTTCGTCTCTTCGTCATTATCATCATCGTAATGTTCTAGATCATATTCCTTGAGATCGTCGTCGTCTCTAAACAAATTTAGCAAAGGGCTCGTGACAGAACGATTGAAGAGACATACACCTCCAATTCTGATTTTTTCCCCGTATCATCAGCATCAAGCCCATTAGGTTCTTCAACTTCAGTTACTAGACTACCATCAACGTCTTGGTGAGATTCTTCAAGATCTTCGATCGCATCATCAAGGTTCAATTTGGCGAGTTCAGCAATACGCTTGAATTCTTCTTCATCGAAGTCATATTTGATCGGGAAAGGGGCGGCAATACCACGGCGAACCCACGCAGTAGCGGTGATCATCGACATCTGTAGAAATCTCTGGTTTGCTAGACGCTGATGTTCACGATATAATTTTTTTTCACACCCCCCTCCCCTTATCGCGACCACATCAAATAACTTATCTTAGCTTCGATAGCAAGGATTGACAACAACAAATCCTCCCTCGCGATCTCGATGAAACAACGATGAATGAAGATGTCGGTGACGGAAGCCCCAAGCGGCGTAAATTAAATTTTAATCCATTACAGTCCGATGATCGATTCACATTCCCAACTAAATCAAAGTCTCGAAATAGTCGACAGAGTTCTTCGGCGCGTTCTCAATCTCGCGCAGGAAGCGGATACAAGCCACCCACACCTCTTTCGCAAACCAAATATTCATCAAATTCTAAGCTGCAGACTCATGATGGGTCTGAAACACTGATAAATGAAGACGAATTAAACGCCCTTGATCGGGACTGGTACGCTGGTGATGAATCTGGACATACTTTTGGAGATGATTCTCACAATCCCTTCGGATCATACGATAACTCCTGGGCAGATCACCAACATGAGGCGTCATTGATGGAAAAAAAAAATAGCAAACGTTTGAGCTTAAGGGCATCACAGAAACAGAAAGATGTCGATGCCTGGGAGACTAATCGTATGCTGACCTCAGGTGTAGCACAACGAAGAGATTTTGGAGACGATTTTGAAGATGATAGTGAAGATACCAGAGTTCATCTGCTTGTTCATGATCTTAGACCACCATTTCTTGATGGAAGAACCATTTTCTCTAAGCAACTAGAACCTGTTCCTGCAGTCCGGGATTTTCAAAGTGATATGGCTGTTTTTAGTCGAAAAGGAAGCAAGGTTGTGAAAGAAAAACGTCAGCAGAAAGAGCGACAAAAGCAAGCGCAAGAAGCGACAAATATGGCCGGGACTACTCTTGGAAATCTCATGGGAGTTAAAGAAGAAGAGGGTGATATCGTTAGTTCTATTCCAGTAGCAGCAGGACAGGAGAGTAACAAGTTTTCTCATCATGTAAAAAAAAATGAGGGCGCAAGTAACTTTAGTCTAAACAAATCCTTGAGGGAACAAAGAGAATTTTTACCTGCTTTTGCTGTTCGCGAAGACTTATTAAGGGTAATAAGAGATAATCAAGTAGTCATAGTTGTTGGTGAAACTGGATCTGGAAAAACAACTCAACTTACCCAATTCTTATACGAAGATGGATATGGAAATGTTGGATTAATTGGGTGTACACAGCCTCGAAGAGTCGCCGCTATGAGCGTAGCTAAACGTGTCAGCGAAGAGATGGAATGTAGATTAGGTAGCACAGTGGGCTATGCTATTCGTTTCGAAGACTGTACTAGTAAAGACACAATCATCAAGTACATGACAGATGGTGTTCTTTTACGAGAATCCCTCAATGAACCTGATCTTGATCGTTACTCATGTGTGATCATGGACGAAGCGCACGAGAGAGCTTTAAATACGGATGTTCTAATGGGACTATTTAAAAAAGTCTTAGCTCGTCGACGAGATCTCAAACTCATTGTTACGTCTGCCACAATGAACTCGAAAAAGTTCTCCGACTTCTTTAGTGGTGCACCTGAGTTCTTTATTCCTGGTAGAACTTTTCCAGTCGATGTCATGTTCCATAGATCGCCAGTTGAAGATTATGTTGACCAAGCTGTACAGCAAGTTCTAGCTATTCATGTATCAATGGATGCTGGTGATATACTAGTTTTTATGACAGGTCAGGAAGATATTGAAGTCACATGTGAGTTGATACAAGAGCGACTGGATGCTCTAAATGATCCACCAAAGCTAAGTATACTTCCCATTTACAGCCAGATGCCAGCAGACTTGCAAGCGAGGATTTTCGATAAAGCAGCACCAGGTGTTAGGAAAGTTATAGTAGCAACCAATATTGCTGAGACTAGTTTAACAGTAGACGGTATAATGTATGTGGTTGACGCCGGATATTCAAAACTAAAGGTATATAATCCAAGGATGGGTATGGATACTTTGCAGATCACACCTATATCGCAAGCAAATGCATCTCAGAGGGCTGGACGTGCTGGGCGTACGGGGCCTGGTAAGGCCTTTCATTTGTTTACCGAAGCTGCTTTTAAGGATGAATTATATGTTCAGAACATACCTGAAATTCAGCGTACGAATCTCAGTAATACAGTCTTACTTTTAAAATGGCTTGGTGTAAAGGATTTGTTAAGTTTTGATTTTATGGATCCACCACCGCAAGACACTATCACCACTTCTCTCTTTGATCTTTGGGCATTAGGAGCGCTCGATAATCTTGGAGATCTCACAGAGTTGGGAAAGAAAATGACGGCCTTTCCTATGGATCCATCATTGGCCAAGCTCCTCATTACTTCGGAGGAGTATGGCTGTAGTGATGAAATGCTAACTATTGTTTCTATGCTCTCAGTGCCCAATGTTTTTTATCGTCCAAAAGAACGACAAGAAGAATCAGATGCGGCCCGTGAAAAGTTTTTTGTTCCTGAATCAGATCATTTGACGTATCTACATGTATACTCACAATGGAAAGCAAACGGGTTCTCTGATTCTTGGTGTATGAAACATTTCTTGCATCCAAGATCACTCCGCCGAGCAAAAGAAATTCGAGAGCAGCTTCTAGATATCACTAAGATGCAAAAACTGAGCATGGTTAGTTGCGGTACTGATTGGGATGTGATCCGTAAATGTATCTGCTCGGGCTATTATCATCAGGCAGCTAAAGTAAAAGGTATAGGAGAATACATTAATCTCAGGACAAGTGTCACCGTTCAATTGCATCCAACAAGTGCGCTTTATGGGCTTGGATATCTTCCTGACTATGTCGTATATCACGAATTAATTCTCACATCAAAAGAATACATGTCTACCGTTACTTCAGTCGATCCGCACTGGCTCGCGGAGCTTGGTGGTGTCTTTTATTCATTAAAAGAAAAAGGATATTCGGCCCGCGAGAAACGAATTACTGAAGTTGAGTTCAATAAAAAAATGGAGATTGAGGCTCAAATGGCACATGATAAATTACAAGAGCAGACTCGATTGGAACAACAAGATGAACTTCTTCGTGTCACTAGGCGGAATGACGGTAAGTCACCAGGTTTTTCTTCTGGTACTACTATTGCTACATCAGCAGGAAAAAAAAAGATAACTTCTCACGGTGCTGTCCGAAAACCATTAGTACGGAGACAAGGGCGAGGTTTCTGAAAAAAACATCTCTATCTCGTTTATGTAGACTTTTTTAATTGTAAAGCTTTTTTTTTTCCAAATCGGGGGAGAGAATTCTTCTGAAAGAAAGCATGTGTATAAAAAGCGATGATTCAAGATCTCATCGAAAGACCTGAGGCTTCCAGAATATAATTTAGGAGAATAACATTTGTTTCTCATTTATATGCTTTGAATGCCTTGTTAGGACATTGAACGATAAATTAACATATTTTACAAGTGAAATAAATCTCTATATTGATGTCATTTTCATCACACATTAATGTCACGTGAATTTTAGATCAGATATTTGATTGTTTACTTTTATAATCGCGTAAATGTGACAAAAGTAATCATGTACACTGTGCAAAATGAAGTTCGCTTGTTCAGCCAACTTTTTACTCAAAAGCTCGTAGCTTCAGAACCACTCGATAGAATAAGTCGAAAACTGACGGAATAATAGAT
>MCBS01024274.1:0-10204 GCA_003611235.1 Golovinomyces cichoracearum
CATGGGTTCGAGACTTTTAGACCAGAATAAATCCTCAGGGGAGAGCCCTGAACTGACAACTATAGACTTTTTTAGTGTCGATATACCCTGCAAATACCCTGTGAACACCCCTGAATTAGAGTTTGTAAAATCCGGAGTTGTAAAGTCAACCCGATAGTATAGTAATGGTCTGTTTGATATTGTCCCACACAAAATTATAGTTTGCATGGGGATCCCTGAGGTATGAGGGTTAGCGGATAAAAAATTAGGTATATTACCCTGGTCAAAATCGGCTTTACAAGTTACTTTCCCCCAGTACCAACTTCCCGGGTCACCCACTCTCTCCCCTGATACAAAAAGTGATACATCAAAGGTATTTTCCGCCCCCACGTTTTTATAATTATAACATGGAACGAAGCTGCTAAAGAAGGACCACTTTAGGTCTCTGCTAGCAACTTAAAATTCTCTCTTGCTTTGCTCAAGAGATGGGCCAAAACAGAGGCCAGACAAGCATCGGAAACGCTCTAGAGCACACTACTCCCCCGGTTAGACATATATCAGCAGCTCTTAATTGCCTCTGCTACCGGTAGACCAAATGAACTGGAGCTACCACGGTTTACCTTGAGCCAAATTCTAGCATCACGATTAGGATATGGAGATTTCGCTAGCTACGACGAACGCTTAAAATGTAAAGATGCTCTATTGTACTGCCGATACGGGAAGAGAAAGGCCTTTTACATTTCTACTGCAACATAGCCAGAAGACGTGTCAGACGCCACTTTTAGAAATAATATCACATTTTCATGACACGTACAAAGGCGGAATTCTCCTGGGGAAATGATTAGAGGAAATAAAATTTGATTCAGATCTATGCTCTGCGCATCCCCCCTCTGCTCTCAAATTAGAGCAGTAAATTATGTTTATTTTTATATTCCTTCGTAGGAAGGAAGAAAAAAGCGACGCCTTTTAGATTATGTTGCTAGACCACCCAGTATTTGGAAACGATTATCTTTATTTCAATAGTTGCAGCTTGGTGACTCCCACTAATCAATTGCTCGTTTACTTTTATTTTCATTTTTTTTTTTTTTGTATTTTAACGTCTTGGGCCTTGCCTAGCGCCCATTGAGCATGAGACAAGCTCACAGAATTCGAAAACATCGATATTGATTAGAGCACTCATATAGTGGGTAGCATTCGCTGATAACACTACCTAGGTAAGCAGAGGCTTCATCCAAACTTCATCCGTGAAAATCCGCCATAGGAAAAATCGAGGGAAATTTTGGCTACCCTCATATGCTAAATCAAATGCGCGCGCGACCTATGAAAAGGTAGAAGGTTCTGCTTGTCTCGAACCAGCGGTTTTTCTGTCTCAAGTGAGGCAGATGTTCAAGCGACCCAGACTCTTCTTGGAAGACCGACCCGGGCAGCTCACCATTAAGCCATCCGACCTAATTGCTCGATTACTGTTGTATAAATTTTTTACCTACGCTAGGTGCTCAGATCTTCCCCTGAGCGTCCTTTGTCCCAGGAGGGATTATTAGGACCCGTGTTACGCACATGCGCTCAACGGATATAAAATATAATTAGATCAAATCATTCCGGCTTGTGATAACACAATGTAACATTCTCTGAGATTTTTTTTAGTGTTACAAAACTCTACTTTAACAAGATGAATTATTAGTACTTCTTGATGATTAGGAGCATCACCGCTCTGTCGTGTTTCTGGATTTAGTATAACTTTAGCAGAAACTCCGATTGAACTCGTGTATGTAAGGGAGTCTTTCTTTACCGTCTCATGCTTCTTAAGAGTCGAGTCTTGTTAGTACTCTTTTCACTCTTCCTAAATAGTCATTTTTCTTGTTAGATAATCCCGATCATTTGATATCCTTTAACCACTATTTTCCTCTTCTTGCCTTAAATTTTTGAAACCCATATGCCTAAATATACGGTTTAGTCAATATAGTGCCTCAGAGTTTCTTGTCACAAAACCAATTCCTGACACTACCTGAGTACGAGTCTTGACATCCACAATACCACTAAACTTTGAACCCTCCCAAGAAATGTCAGACCCATCATACCCATCGATGACTTCTTCCCTCTCCCATTCCATGCCCCGACTACCCATATTTCTCCAAATTCAAAGATCCATGAGAGCCTCGGTGTGCTTTACCCCATACCCCGAGCTTTGCATATTACGACTTACTTTCCTCCTTGCGGGTCTATATAGAACCGTAACTTAAAGGTTGAAAATGGCCGGTGATTTATGAGGCAAGCTCCCTCCTGCAATTAGAGCAGTTAATCGGTCTTCGAGGTAGAATGATCTGCATTAAGAATAGATTGGAGAAATCGTATGAGAATTAAGGGACCGATATTTATGAAAAATCGCTGACTGAGGATATGTTAGTGTTTGGCTTTGACCGTGACTAGGATGCGACTCTTCCTGGCCATCTCAAATTTACAGTGCATACTCAGCATTTACATCGGCACCGCGTGAAGGTGAAAAGTTCGTCTTTGCCGGCACCATAAATGTTGATGATTTTCGTAACCTAAATTTAGAGTTGGTTAGTTCTAAGTTTCGATTGCGTCATCTCTATATTTAGCTACAGTGTCTAGTTGGTAAGTTACAAAACTTACCCATTAGACATTATAAGTTCCAGAGCTAGCTGGCTTAGGCTACAAGAACCAGTCGGCTGACAAGCAGTTACAATAAAAAAATATCAAACAGATAAGTCATAAAATTCTCTCTTAGGCTTTTATTCTTTTTGTTTAATATTAGACTTTCATTCTTTAGATTTATATAGAAACTTAAATCCTAGATTTTTCGTTTAAGTCATACCACTAAGGCGTATGAAGAATCTTCGAGGCAAGAAAATTGCCCTTAAGATCATTAGTAAATGATAGACCTGAGATTCTCATTTGAGCATAGCTAGATAATGATGGCTTTACAAAGAGGACTAATCAGATGTACTTTGGTCATACCCACTGATAGATTCGATGAGGCTCGATTTTTTTGAAAAAACCTTGTACTTCTGATTTCATAAGACTGTCTTTAAAAAAATTTAAGATAAGGCTTCCTCATCTGACCTGAGTTTCTTGCCTGTAATCTTATTTTGCTCATCAACTGCCACTCTTTTCCTAGAGAATTTTCCTCTAGCTTCAACCCGTCCTTCCGCGGGAAGAACTCTAACCGCAGTGAATAAGTAACCCTCTGCTCCACCTTTACCAGTCATCAATGGATGAGTACGTCCTGGTAGAACCTGCCAGTCCCTTATCCGTGCGGATTGAATAGTACTGTTTAGGAGGAGAGTCGGATTTAAGGGAAAATCTACCGAGCACATAGAATCTTTGCCTTGACAGTTGGAAAAGTCTACCACACGTGAATTATTCGTCAGAATATCCCTACCTGGAGAGAATAATGATGATGAAATTTCTGATGAAGGAGTCGATGAGATGTTATTAGATTTGGGGATAGATGGCAGGCCTTCAGATTCTAGGGGTAGACCCTGGATGAATGCAGTACGTCGACTCGTGCTGAACAAATCGGCCAGCGTGACTAAAGGTTCCACATATGGACTATATATACTTATTTGGGCACCTCCCCGGAGGAGTGGGAGTAATGGCCTTAGCACACTCACAGGATCCATCTGTGAGACGACAGCTAAGCCATCAAATCCTCCAGATAATGTGTTTGTAACGACGTGTTGTGCCCGTTTCCAGCGACGAAATTTTCTATGATAAGTAGCCCGTCTACTGCTTTTCATAGCACTTAGCTCAGCGGGTCCCAGATACGGGACCGGAGTTGCATACGTGGTGTCTTGGTGAGGAGCGAGCAGTTGTAGCCAGTTTATCAAAAACAAATTGGTTGCAAGTGGGTGTCGTACTCTATTAGTATCTATACTGCTGCTCTGGAAGTCCGGAGTGAAAGAAAAATATTTCAAAAGACTTAGATTGGGTTGAGTATTGTTGTGAACCAGCGTTATAGTGTTGGTACTGGCTATTGCGGAAGTACCGTTGGTGTCGGTGTCAGCTTCATTATTGAAATTTTCTGAAGAAAATGAACTAGCTGAATGATATTCTGGATATAGGAAACCCATTCTTTCAGCTATAGAGGCCGTGAGAAGACCTCCTGTTTCATCCACTACAAGCCAGCGTCCACTAGGTTTTGCTGTTTCAGCCCCATGATCACTACTAAGAGAGGCTGTAGAAGAAAAATGGACGTTCGCCCAACTCCCTACTAATGCCAACATCTCCTCCCTTATTTCTAAAATTTTTGAAGTGTCCTTCTCTTTCATTAACCATTGAGTGAGTAGTGGCACATCAACCGGTAGAACTGTAAATCTTTTCAAGTACTTTTTAACTTTCAGTAGCTTATACTTAGCCAGGCTGAAAGAAGTTTTCTCATCTATTCCAACATGACTTGCCAATAGTTTTTCAATAAGATCTTTTCCGGCATCAGTGCCTTCCTTTTTCAAAGCCTCTATTTCAGCCATCGTCAAAGTTTGCCTGGAAGCAGAGTCAATAATATTTCGATTAGATCGCATCACTGGTTCGCTCGTAGGGCCTATTGCATTGCACTCTATATTCTTTTGATCCAAAAATATATCCGGATTTGCGTTGGCATCTTCTTCGGCTATACTATCAGCGTGGAGTTCAGAAGCAGGCACAACACGAAGAAGAGAGTTTTTATGGTTTGGTAGTCGATCCAGTAGCTCATAAGTAAGAAAATATGGTCGTGAGAGAAGGAGATTTGTCGAAAAAGAGCCATATTTGGGAAGGGTTATAGTCCTGCTTCTTGTGAGCTGGATAACTTGGTAAATAGTATACTTACGTATTAGGAACAGCTTGAACTATTTTGAGAGAGGACGAAGTTAGACGTAGAAAGATCCAGGAATTTGGTTCGACAAGGCCATGCATCACTATCTCTGAGCTCTGTTCTCAACCAGCCACTTAATAAGTTAAGTTAACGCATAGGAACCCAGGTCCTAAATTTCCCAGCAAATGACAGTCAGCCTCATTTAAGCGAGCTATGTTAGCATAAAATTAAATATACATTATAGCCTTTAGCATCCCTCAAAATACCGAGTCGATCTACCAATTAGTCATCTCAACATCCATTAGTACCCCGCCCAGGATTCGTGACTTACAAAGTCACCTGAGTCTTGAGTGCGAGCTTTATTTCCAGCCCTTCCCGAAATCCCCACTAATCTTACAAATAGAACAGAAATAATGTAGAAGGTAACCAGACCTTTACATAAATATCAACCGAGCTTTTCAGTTTCAAATTAGGATTTTCGAACTGGTTTAGTCATGGCCGATAGCGAGCGAGTACAGCACATTTCTGAGACTCCAGAAGATTCCCTCTTTTGTCCAAAACCATGTCCTCCAGAATCAGCTCCTTCAGAAATGATTACGTTCGATCAGCATAGGTGCAAGAAAATAGAAACCCGGGAGGAAACACCACACAACGACGAAGCTCCATCGCCCCCAAGCTCAAAACTGGAGTCCACGCGACTAACAGGTGAACCTCTCGAGAAATTAAATCAGCCGATCGAAGAACATCTCCCCAGACACAACTTTAGCCTTAACTCTGATGGCGAATCTAATACTACGAGTATCTCTGGTACAGAGCGAAGTGCAAGACCTCCTCTCCCATTTCGTTTACCTAACAGTGAGTAGAGAGCCTAATATAAAAATTTTGTACTGAATTGTACATTTCTAGAAGAAGAGTTTTCTGACGAAGAACTGTGTGAATCCTCATTGAATGTTCAAGAATCTAGCCATGGAAAACAGCCTCAAGCTAACACATCAGTTTGTTTTGACCATTTTTCCAATGAATCCGGTCCTACTCAGAATATCTCTAAGGTACCTTATATTTCTTCACTGAAAAATGCAAATTTATATTTGAAGCATGAAGACTACAAGTTTCTATTAAACTGAAGAAGTATATCAGGATCTAGAATCGTAAAGGAGAATGTAGAAGCTAATTTTGTCGAAACTAAATAGCCCACTAACCAATTGAACGACCATGAAAAGTGTCTACAAAATGAATACGTAACACCAAATCAACCAACGATTTTCCATCAATCAACGGAAATTAGCCCAAAATTACATTTAAATGACAAAAATATGGCGAATGTTAGAGCGGACTATGATAAAAAAAAAACAGATAATCTTGATCAAAACCAGGATATATCAGTCAATGAAACTCCTTCGTTGCCTCTTAAAGCACCTTATAATCCAAATTCGATATCCCAGCCGGAACATGAGTATTCTAGACCTGATGTTCGGAAACAGAGAAAAGAAAAATATGATATAAAATTAATAAAATGGTGTGATCAAGACTCGGTTAGAAATCCTAGAATCTCGCCAATACTAATTCAGAACGCCAATGGACCCTGTCCACTATTAGCGTTAGTAAATGCCTTGACATTGTCAACGCCAGCAGGTCTAAACACGCCACTGGTCGATACTTTAAAATCTCGTGAGCAAATTAGTCTTGGACTTCTTCTCGACGCAGTCTTCGATGAATTAACGTCAGAGCGCCGCAGCAGTACGACTAACGAACTCCCAGATGTCACTGATCTTTATTCCTTTCTAGTCACCCTGCATACAGGTATGAATGTAAATCCTTGCTTCTTCCCGCAGGGTGGTGGTAGTGTTAATGAACAGTCGATGTCACCTGAAAAGATATCTGGAGAACGTGAAGTGATTCCTGGGTCCTTTGAAGAGACTAGAGAAATGCGTCTGTACAGTACGTTTAAAATACCTCTCATTCATGGATGGCTTCCTCACCCTCAGTCGCTTGAATACGGAGCACTTTTTCGATCTGCGAAGACTTATGAAGATGCACAAAATAAAATGCTTATGCAAGATACACTGGAGGCCAAACTACGGGAAGGAGTTCTCGATTTAAAAGAGCAATCTCTACTAGAAGACATTACATCAATCAAATATTTTATAACCTCTAATGCCACGCAGCTTACCTCTCAAGGCCTTGATATCATCACTCATTCAACTCCTCCTGGTACTGTAGCAATATTTTTTCGAAATAATCACTTTTCTACGCTATATCGCCATTTTGAAAACTATCAGCTGTTTCAGTTAGTTACTGATATTGGGTATGCCAAAAACGATGAGGTAATATGGGAATCTCTTATCGATGTTAATGGAGAAAATGCTCAGTTTTTTTCGGGAGATTTCCGACTTGTTAGTGGAAATTCAAACACACAAGCTTCTACTTCGAAAAATAACTCTTGCGAGTTGGATAGTTACGTGAATTTAAAATCGCCAGCTTTTGATTCTAGTATAAATATTGAAAGTACATCATTACAAAATCAAAATATGGTACAGGAAGATCAAGATTTAGCTTTAGCTCTTCAAATTCAGGAAGAGGAAGAACAAAGTCATCGAGCTGCAAGATACCGACGACGTCTTGCCGCAAATCGCTCCCAGCAACATGAAACCCAAGCTGGTGATAACGATTCAGAGGTAAGTCAAAGCCTAACTTCACATAGAACTTCTATCACTTCTAGGATCACACCCGAAAATAGGCCCGCTATACCACCCAGGAAGAGTATTATGAATGTTGGAGGCCAGCCACGTACAAGAATAGCGGATTTAGATGTGGTCGCGGATCTTCCTCCTTCATATGAGGTGGCTGCAACGCAACAAGCATATCTGCCGCTAAATTCTCAATCTAATTTCGATACGACCTCGAATCGTGTTAACGATTCAGAAATAGGCTCAACAGAACATGAGAATATCAGGAATAGTAAGCCGAGCCAAGGAATTGATCGACGACGGAGACAATCTGAACAAGCAGGAAGCCCTAGAACTGGGCTGAGGAGAGACAAAAGATTGGCCTCTGTTCAGGGAGTAATGGACAAAATGGTTAGCGGACAAGAGCGAGTACAAAAGGAGTGTGTGATAATGTAATGCGAATTTTTTGTTGGGAATTTTCTGGGTCTAAATCCATTTCCGAATATTTCAAGTTGAATTTTGTTTGAGGTAAACATTCAATAAGTTTTTCGGTTACGCTCGAAAAACCTAAGTTGAAGTGCTTTCATACCGTCTCGTTACAGAAGCAGCAAAAATATTCGATTAAGCGTGCAGCCTAATAGCTCCTTGAAATCATGATTTGAAGTCAATGGCTTCGAACAAGTTCAACCACAACTAAAATGACATCACGTGACTGGTATGCAGTCATGAAATGATTTGATCAACCGTCACATTGTTTGTCCACTTTCTCTCAGTGGACTTACACTGAGCAGAAAATTTTCAGAAGTCGTTGAAAAATCATGGGACTTTCGTGAGTTGGCCTAAGCAAAAAACTTGTGGAGGACATCAAGCCGATTCTATTACGAGTTATGGTCGGTCGATAAAAATTTAGCTTCGATTTTACAGATTAGGCTCGAGCATTATGACTCGGTAACAAGAGGTAATCTTAGGAGCTCAGTGTTCATAATATCTCTTAGTATGGACTCTCGTCTCTGAATATTTAAGAGGCTGGTCTATACATAAACTGAATTCACTAGCTTCGTAATTTGTATCCTAGTACTTGTGCGCTTTAGCTATACTAGTTTTCAACTTTATTTGAATATATCTCTACTTCTATCAGTCTCCCTTATCTTATCAAACTCCGAAGACTGCTATTGAAATTCCGCCTTAACAGGTACAGCACCTAAAGACTTTTCTATGAAGCTTAGGGCCAGTCAACGGCATGTGTACATGTTCGTATGATAAAAAAAGCTGCTTCTATATACAGTACCCTGTCACTCTAAATCATGAAAATCCTTATCGCGATAAAACGTATCACAAAATGTTCCTACACTTCAAAACTAGACAAGTCAAATATTAATTGTCGGAATAAATTTCATGAAAATATCAAATTTTTCTACTAAGTGACATATGAGTTATCTTTAATATTGATTCAGTAATGGCTTGCGCAATTTTTTTGTGAAATTTTGTCTCGCGGTAAAAGGTTTCACGTTTCGAATGGCAGGGTACTATCCGTATCTGATTGATTTTTTTTTGATTGACCGTCCTTCACTCATTAGACAAAAATATTAAGTGCTTTTATGCGTAGCATCCCTCTGGAGAGATAGGTTTCATTGAAAATTTGGGATCAGGGAACAGCTAGTGTATTACTTTATCATATATAGAATCAATGAATCATTTACAACCATCAATCTAGCTTAGATTACTGTTGGTTTCAACAAAGCATAGACTTCATAGTTCTGCCCAAAATCTCTTCAATAAAACAACTTTAGTGCTACTAAAGCGAGGCCTCTAATTTGGGTCAATTCCAATTTTAGTCAGTGTGTATTATTTATTGTCTACTGTGGGCTGTGCCATCATCACTGGTAAGTCATAGATCGCTTTAAAAATATCTAGAATTCTTAATCCTTCTATCTACATAAGTGCCTATCCAGTGTCTAACTTTTCCCAATATCTACGGCTGGGCTAGCTTGTGACGGTCTTAAAACAACTTATTATTTACAAGTTATTCAGAGCTGTTTACAAAAGAAGATCTCAAAGTTGAGAAGGAAAAGATGAGCGAGAGCTAGCTCTATTTATCATCATAAAAATCGTTATAGACTCCTACTGGCCCTCCTTCTTCTCCTCTTCTATCCAAATACTCTTTTCCCTCTACCTCATCTTCGCTCTTGTAAAAGTTCATAGTAAATTTTCTATTCCGATAGATGAGTTGGAAGGGTTTTGTTGAAGGCGAATCGGATAGCTGGCAAGTTGTTGACGGACTTCGGATGTCGGTTAAGTTTTGGTTAACCGAGGACCGCGACGGATATTTTCTGGCGATAAAGTTCCAACGGCTCCGATTCCGTCATGCAACGTTTCGCTTCGGTGTGTACCCGGAACATCGAGCTCTCCTTCCCAGTCTCGAGTAGTGTCCGAAAGACGGCCCGCGACGAGATAAGGTAATCTGCATGGTCTAGAATAATTGATAAAATCTTCAAACGAGAATTGAGGCTTTGAAGGTATTAGCCTTATGAGGAGTTAGGCTCTAGCCTATTACTATACTCCTTCGTCGACTTCCACAAAGTGTATTTTTCAAACTCTAATTTAGGGTTGTTTCCAGGGTTATTTCCAGGGTTAAGGGCTGGGCATATCCCTAAGACGAATGTTGATTAAAAGTAACAAATATGTCATGTGAATACTACACCCACTCTTGAATTTTCGGGCTTAAAATCAGGCCCCCCCCACCGGC
>MCBS01024275.1:0-10205 GCA_003611235.1 Golovinomyces cichoracearum
TGTCCAAGCTACCCAGACTCTGCCTGGGAGAACAGCCCAGATGGCATACCACCATACCATCCGACCTCAACACCTACAAAAGAAATGATAATTTTGGAACAAATTGTTAACGCTATACGTGAACAATTTTATAAACATTTTTCTATCTTCTCGTCTTAACTAAGCCGGTCTCCTCGATTTAAATCTTGCATAATCTAGTATGGTGGGTCTTCGATCTACGGCGAAGATTTTCCTCGACACGACAACGATTGAAAAACAGAAGTTAAATTTTACAACAAAAACAGCGGGGGCTAATGTGACGGACTGAGGAAGAGTTGTCATTGCGATTATTGAGTTCCTCGTGCTTTACGTCAACATCTAAATAATAAAACCAAAGAGAGTAGAGGATTGTTTAGTGGATTCCGTCGGCGATGGAATAGATGGAAAAGAAATTTTTCGTGATCAAAGAGCATCTAACGAATTTTCTGGCAAAGATGAAGATTATGCCGATGGATGAGCAGACGCTGACCTTGAGAATTGAAGGAGAGAAAAGTCTTGAGGATTTAGTCCGAAATAGATCTCCGAGCAGGGTACATTGGTCGGGTAATGATCGAATTATACTTCGATCATTGCACTGCCAACAACAAAAGTTGTAGTTACAATCCGAGATGAAGGGGCAAAGAAGATGCAGATGTTGGAGCTTCCTAATACATCCATAAAATATATTAAAATGTCATTTACGGTAAGGATATTAGGGAGCAGATGTGTGGAATTAATTTACAGTTAGTCTCTCGGCGAGAAGCTCCCTTGAATCTAACCTAGTTTAGAGAGTTCCATATTCTCATGCCGAGCCACCTCACAGATATAATTGGAGTTTCCCTCCGTGATAGCAATTCAATGATGAAAGACCGCCGAAAATTGCAGAATGATTTATAAAATGAAAGAGGTTGCAAAAATCAAGATTCCAGGAAATGAACGTTACAGGTAAAATGACTCTGTCATTGAAAGAACATTTATGATCATGGGGAAATAATGGAACTCATGAATCTGTTATCAAGAGTCTACAAGCTGAGGCTTTTTATCGTAAAGTGATTAGAAAAGAAATCGTACTAAACGCAATACTTTGCGGAGCCAAGTTCTTTCCAAGCCAGGCATGAGTCAGGTGTTACTTCAATTGATACAGTGAGAAGATATACAGATTATGGCAAAAACGAAAGTTTCCAAATTTCACGGCATATAAAGCTAGTATTCAATAAGCCAAATACAAGCTTTAGAAAAAAGCTGCCGAAACTAGGAAAAGCGAGGTCACGATACAGATGATGTCAATAATCGTAACAATAGATAACAAAAAAGATAACCACATATTTACGATACTCACTAAGAAGACAGCGTAGGGTGTTAGAAGGGGCCAGACTCCACCTACAGCAACAATATCTGCCTCGGCCGCAACATCACTAATCGGCGCAAGGCCACAGTCATTTTGAAGTTTTACATGACTTTCTCAAATTAGCAGGGAATAATGCACTACCTGTAAGCAAACAAAAAAGCAGAAGAATTTGTTACAGGCTATTGCCATATTGCGAGGATCCAGATTCTACTAGCCCCCGTAACGTAACGCGATCTAGCGATGTGAACGCAAATAAAAAAAGATTCGAGGAAAAAAAAAAAAAAGAAAAAGGAAAAGAAAAACGCAAGATCGGGGGAGAAATTTCATAGCAAAATATTTTCGCCTTTATGTGAAATAAAAGAATTTGAAGGTAGCTTTCTGTACTTGCCTTTCGAGATCGATACATTCGGACACCCACCCCACTTGGGCTGGATTGAGTAATGCTCCGGTTTGTGTCAGAGCGGCTTGTACACCATGAGATTGTGAATAAATTTACTCACATATTTGATAGTTTGTTGGTGCCGTTCAACACTTCATCGGAGAAAGTCATATAACTACCCGGCCAAAGGTCAGGCCAGAATCATAGATCGGCCATGTACTAGTATTTGTATAGACAGATATATATAAGTTGATAGATTATACTGAAGGAGAACCTGACAAATTCAGTAGACATTCCTGCCTTGTCAAAGATCAAACAAGTACTAAAAGGAAAACTAGAAATGATGATTAGAGGTCGAAGCTGTAGTAGAGCACGTGATTTTAACATCTTACCATCCTGATAGCAGTACCGATTTGACCCTCATCATACATGTGAACTGAGTACGATGCGTATTCAGGAATGCAGAATATTCAAATTAATATAATTCCACTGTTAAGGGTTATTTATTTTCTCAATTGAATAGGGTTTAAGTGTTTGGCTTATCCAACTCATATGAGAATTGATCACTTAGACAAAAAATGAGAATAACACCAAATCAGAGCGAATAAGGCGATAGAAATGTTCGTAGGAATATATTGACTATTTATGACCCAGGCCATTTTAAATCCTTTTCGTTATCGAAATATTTTTCATCTGAAATATAGCAAGAAAAAAATGACATAAATGCCATCAATATGCAAAACAGGCAGTTTCAGTAACCAGCTGTAGTTAAAAATTTTAAGTATTAATTTTTCCTCCTTTAGACTCCATATCAGCATTTCATTACGCTCGATGAACCGACAATTTCAATTCCTTCACCAAAAATTTAAGGAAGTAATTGACAGAAATATAGATCTGAGACTCAAAGATTTTTAAGGTGAAAAATGAGGTCGCATGGAGTGTTAAATCTGCGAATACTTTTTTTGGAACTTCCGTGTTAGAGATTTGGTCGTTCAGGATTGGCGGCAAAGCGAATACCTGGCCTACTCGCAACTGGCGGCGGTACTCTGGGTGTATTATCATCATCAGAATCGTAGTTGTCAGGACTCAACTGTCCAAGTCCTAAAGCCAGCTCTCGTCGTCTCTTCTCCGCTGCAGTCTCCTCATCGTATTTAGTCTCTGCTTTTTTTACCTTATTAGATTTTTGCTCGGGATTAACATCATTAGGAGTCTTGGGTTCGAGCTCTGACCTCAAATACAATTCTGCTTTGTCATCATGTGACAGATTTTCAGTTTCTTTCATTGATCTTCCCCCAGAATTTCTTTCTGCATCGATCTCTGTTGTGTCGTCGGATTTTATTTTTTTTATCAGGTTATCTCGCTGTACATAAATAGTATCTCCATCGCGGTCAGCATCTTCAGTGTTTTTAATCTCTTGTCCTGATTTTGAAGCAATCTTATCCAAATCTTTGACTTGAAAATCTAAAGCACTAGATCCAACACCTCGTTCCTGAAAAATAGAGCTGATCTCTTTTTCAGCAGGTTCTGATTTTTTCTTTGATGCTTCACTTTCTCGAATCACATTTGATCGAGTTTTGGGATCCAAGCTCTGAAGTTCTCTAATCAACTCTTCTTTTGTCAGGCGTGCTCCTTTGCCTCCAATAGTGAAACGTATAAGTTTGTCGTCATCTTCTTCCTCAATATCTTCGGCAGACCGCTCATTTGGCTTTTTTTTCCCTAAGCCCCAACGACTTTTACCTTGACGAACGAAGTTTTCTGATTTAGATTCTGATCCAGTTGATTTGGCATTCATCCAGTTTCCAACTTTGTTGACACCTTGTGAAGCAATAGCCTGTTCACCTGTGAACTGCTTCGGTCTGGTAGATGGAAGTTCGTAGGTCTTGAGCACCTCGCCATCCTCGTCTTCAAGGATGAGCTATTGTAAATTAGCAGGGATGATAAATTGTGTTTCATATAAATTACAGTATTTCCAAATTGATAGGCTAGAGCTGGCCCTCGCCTCCTTTGAGATAACATTGGCTTCAAATTTGACGAAGCGTCTATGGCCGTAACGTCTTTCTGTCTCCCGACACCGAGTTTTTTACTGTAATCTTTATTTGAAACATTACTATCATTGTTATGGTCTTGTAAATGAATTTTCTGCATTGCCAACTGGTTAGTCTTAATCTTAGAAGAGGTTTGAGTATCTCGCACTTCAGTTTCTGGAACTTCGGCAACCTGGTTCTTAATAATATCTCCAGTATTTTCAGCATTAGACTTGGAATTATCAATATTAGCGTTTAAAGATCCTGCAGATGAAACCTCGTGAGAATCTAGCCAGACTAGTTCATTTTTAGATGGTTCGTCTCTATTAATTATCGTTCCAGGTAGATCTTTGTCCTTAATTTCTTCCTCCGCTCTCTGAGGAAAGATTGCGGATTGACTTATTGGACCTCCAGGACCTACAATGTCTGCCCGTATCTTATTCTTTTTTTCGTGACGAGACCTGGGGGGTACTTGATTTACATAATTTGGTTGTAAATCATCTTCTTTCTGTCTACGTAAAAACTCTCTTGGAATTCCAATCGGAGGAAGCATGCCTGGTGGGAGTTCCTCCATTTTTTGCTCACTCTCATCAGTTTCTGAGGTCATGGACTTTGCTTGTGATCTTGAAGTTGACGTTATTTTTGGAAGTCTATTGAGCCATCCAGGACCGTCCTCATTAGCAGCTGTGTAGGACATGGTGAGCGCTAGCGTGTTAATGTGTTTACCCAAAGTGAAGACAGCAATAGACGAGCCATGAACAAGAATCGAAGATATAACTAGGAATGTCGTTATCGGCCAAATTAGCCATGCCAGAATGTGATGTGATCCGCCTGAGCCGTCTGTTGTTGAGGGCGTAGAGCTTCCGGTTTCCAGTTCAGCTTTAGCTAAAATAGCGACAAAGATGGCCCCAACTCCAATAGGGCCGAAATGACCAGCAAAGAGTGCTTCACGCCATGTTTTTATATCAGGTATGAATGGTTTTAAGATCATCATGGCTGGTATTCGTCTAAATAAAATAACGAATATGGCGATTATAACCAGTCTCCAAGGTGTAATCCCATACTCAGCATTGTTGAATTGTTCCCAGGGAATAATTGTTCCCAAATAGACAAAGTAGGCTAAATTGAGAAGCAAATCAATCACATCCGAAACATGAGACTCCTCTGTTTTCTGTCTAAACCAACCATCATTTGAGAAGCCAACACCGGCAGAGAAGCCCACAAGTAGATCGTCAACTCCCATCATGCTTCCCGATCCTGCACAGAAAAGTGCGAGGACGAAGTAAAATACCAGAAAACTCTCTCTGTCGACAAGTTCATGCCTCTCAGCAAATTTAATTCCATGTCTTCCAATGTAACCAATAATGAAACCGTAGATACATCCAAAAACACATTCGTACAAGATTGTCAAGATGAACCAACTAAAGGCTACTTTCCCCGCATTAGGACGATATTCAATGAGATATAACGCCAGGTAAATGAAGGGAAAAGCCATGCCGTCGTTTGAGCCTGATTCAGCTGACAAGAGATCTCTCAAGTGCTTCGGAACTCTTCGAGCGAATTTACCTTTTCCAACCACAGAGCTAGCCAATACAGGATCTGTAGCAGTCACACAAGCCGAAACACAAAGACTGTCAAGCCAGTTCAACGGGGGTATCATCCACCATATAATAAGACTAGTAACCATCCATCCACAGGTCATAACAGGCAATAGTAAGAAAATGACACTTCTCCAATGCTTTTCGACATAGTATTTAGGGAGCTCAACACCAACAGCAAAGCACTGAACAACCAATACAATCCGAGAGAATTCAAGAGTAACCTGATCGGTATTTCCCCAGCTCATAGGATCTATTAGATTTGCTGCATGTGGACCGAATATAATGCCACATAATGTTGCGACAGTCGCTTCGCCAATATATAACCTTTCCTTAATAAATGAAGAGCAGAGCATAAAAAGTGAAGTGAAGCCGCCAAGGATTACGTAGACCAGATGTGGCTTGTTGATCGACAGATGCTCCCATGTCATTTTCACGTATGTTTATTTATTAAGTCGGCGTAAGGCTAGGTTGTTCAAACTAAAGAGCGATGGAAAGATGCGTTATTGGTGTGATAGAGGGTCTTGGGATGATTTCATATGTGATTCGCTCGTCATCGGTTACTGATCATTCGATTCGAAGCCGGTTCTCTTTTTGACTCGGTAACATTTGCAAGAGGTCCAAATCTGAAATGGTGCAGAAAGGGAGATGATATAATGATGCGAGGAGGGTTTTGTAAATAAAGTCGAGCCACAAAAGTCTGTGCACGCATAGTTACATCAGCCCGAATAAAGACATGGGTTTCATGGTAAGAACGTGTCAGTCACGAGATCTCGCTCTCCAGCTCAGGAATATGCTACTAAAAATGAATTCTCGAGACCGGAAGGACTGGATGAAAGGAAGACGAATAGGCTGGTCGGCAAGGAGTAGGGGAGTAGAGGGAGATAAGAATACGCCATTTGTCAACATTAGTGCGTAGTAAGATTTCCTCTCATTCCGTATTTGGGATCGGCTGCTCTGGGCCTGAAAGCCGGAGGGCTACGACTTGTAACGGTAAAATTGTCTTTTTTTTTCTTTTCTAAATCCCAGTCAGTTGCCAGCCTTTATGAGGCTTAGGAAGGATTAGGAATAATCTAATTTGTAAGTAGGAATGGAATCGACAGCTAAAACGGGCACAAAGCAGCATATCAATACAGACAAGAAGTGATGCAATTCTGACCAAATCAAATCTGTCCCGAAGTCAAGTACCCGGAGTGGATAGTCCGAGGTAGAGATATAGAAGGCGAAGAACCGGTTGTGCGAAGTTACGGTGAACACGCTCGAAGATATGGGAAGAGTCACGCCGTTGATCCCAGGCCATGGATGGTTGGAGCAATTTCAATTGGCAGAGGAAAATGGACCAGCTGGGGGGAGAGGCAGAGAGACGGAAGGAATGTAATTTGACGAGGTCTTCCCTCTGCATAGAACAGTAGAGGCGCACCAGAAGGAAACTTTGATAAAACGTGCAGTCTATGCTAGACAGGTCAGAGGGTTTTTACCGAAAGGTGTCCACCATTGTCAACATTAGGGCTATAATTACCTGCATGGGCCTACAAGGCGCCAAATCGGGTTAAATAGAGTAAAACTCTAATTTGGCATTCTAATTCCGCGCAAAGCTACCTGGTCCGGATGCGCGATTAGGAGGGGTATGCCGCTCTGCGAAAAACAACGAAGCGCCCTCTGAGGTATCCGGCTGATGTGATGATGTGATGGTGTGATGGTGTGATTGTTGCCCGACCAAAGCTGTGGATTACACCGTCCGCTGGAACACAAAGATGTGGCTGCCAGGAAAACAGGCTAACTGTTTACAGCATTGAGCAGGTTTGGAGCAGTCGAAATTTCTTGCGAATAATATGTTCCTGTCCTCATTCAGTAAAACGTCGGTTGCATGCTGCGATGAGCTCGACAACGAACTCGGGCCCATTCCACAAGCGGATTCAACCAGCCAATTTTCTCCGAATCTGCAATCTCGTCATGCCTAGGCGCATTTCACACATGCACGCCAACCACCGTGCTTTACCATCCTGACACGGACGCTTTCGTCGTTGAATTCAGTCTCAGTTTTCCGCGAGAAGGAAAAGACCAAAATCTACAGAGCCGAAGCTCCAGCCCTACGGCAACTGATTATTCGCATCAACGTCTATAAGATGGATTAATGGCACCTTACACTAAATCCTCGTGGATCTAGGATTGTCTCCACTCAATAGCTCAATGAATCTTGTCACCCACGTAGCCAAGTTCAATTCACAGCAGGATTACACTTGGCCCGAGTTAGGATTAACAAGAATACTCGTAGCAGTAGCAATAGAAATGGTCAACGCCGATGTTACCGAAAAACTGTGGGCAAACAGTGTTTACATTCGCAGGATTTTGGTTGCATATTTGCATGCATAAATTTCTTCTTTTCAATGCGCCTACATGCGATGATGGTCCCTAGGAGGACTGACGCTTTCTGATAGCTTGTACTGATGCCCAACTGAAATAATACAGCCCTCGACCGAAACCTGACATGGTCGAGCAGCTGTAAATCTATCTGAAATTTTCTCCATGACAAATTTAAACGGCTAAACCGGTCTTATCTCTTTCTTCAGGGTGGTATGGGCCATGATCTGAACTCATGCGCTGAAAAACGTCTCTCCCTTCTGTTCAGAGGCTCTAAGAACCAATATAGATAAACATGTAAAAAGTACTCATGAAAAAACTCATCATAAACACTAGGATTAAATCAAGCCAGCTACGCCATGAACTACATATTTGTTACAGTAAATCTGGTCGGTATATCTCAAAGAAGTCAAAATCACTGGCAGTTGTTCTAGGTTACAGGATGAAATATTGAGGTCAATATTGCATCCGTCTTTAATTCTTCAACTCTAGGATACCTAGTCTTCGACTTAGCAACAATTCAAGACCGGTTCTCAAGAAAGATACGAGCATCTATCCAAAAACGAACTATATTTATTCTTTCGGGTGGGCCTCTCGCTGTCGATGTGATTCAGCTCCATCCCGAGAACGATTTACCTACTTTTTTCCCTCAATAAAGTATAAATCTGATATGACAGCATGGAAACAACTCGTCTCTAAATATTCAAGTATTCATGTGGGGTTTTCTTTAGACTTGGTGCTTCACTTCTCAAATCATGCTCTATTCATAGACCCACATGGATCATTGAGTTGGAATTTTCTTCATTTCAGTCCTTGAGTTTGGGTAACATCGGCCAGCTGCCACGTATTTCATCTCGACTGAAAAAGCGAGTACCAATTCTGAGTCTCGCAATTATTTGAGTTGATATTTTCTATCCATTGAAATCAAATTAAGTTCCTGCCACGACACACCAGCATCTTCGACTGTGAGTATTGCCATTTCGTCATTATCCTTCTATATCCTAGCAGGAATTCTCAAATATAATTTGAACCAATTTGGAAATTCGAGTCTCTATCCTCGCCAGCTCAAACCATGTACAGACCTCGAAGATTTTTAGATACGTTGATGTGATACAATAGAAGTTCCAAATGGTCCGTAATGTGATATAATTCTTATCTTAAGTCTAAGGATGATTTGAGTTTACTCACAGAGTTGTCAGGTCATTTTATTCTATTTCCCACCCATTCAAAAATCTTATTTTTCATTATCAATAATGTACCATTAACGAGAAGATCTTATTATAGCCATTTTCTATACGTTAACCCAAAGATTACGATACCGTCGCTCATCTAAACGGTGCAATGAATCCACACCTTTACCAATTTGGATAATAACATAACGACATGACGTGACAAATTAAATTGTAAATTTGTAAAATAATCCATCCTCATTTCTCTATAGAATGAACTTTTTTTTACCAAGAAAAACGAAATTAGTATGTAACATAATGGTCTTGGCATTTCCGATTATTGCATCAACTTTTTGACCATCATCTTGAGACTTGGTCCTTTGACTCACATGCGGAAAAGTCTTTCCGACGGCAAAAATTTTTGTGGCTTCTTTTTTGGCGTCTAAAGGTCATGATGGTATAACAGATTTATTGATCCCTTAGCTATTTCATAAGTTAATTGTGAAGGATGGAGTTCATGATGTGGGAGTTGGCTTGGCTGCAGAATGAAACTAAATCGAAAAGAAAAGAAGAGACATCATTTGGACTGATGGGTGAGCTGATTTGGAGCTTCTTAGAACCGAGAATAAAAGCCAAATTTCTGGTTTCTGTCAGAGGTAAGATCTGCCATTACGTGTGTATACTGTCTTTTTGACTTCTTTATGCTCTTCCCTTTTCTTTTCAAAGACACTCTCTTATTCTCTACTCTGAACGAGGTGGATCGATTGAAATTCCAATAATTCGAACTTATATACAATCCCTTAAATGAGCAAGCCATCGCAGGATAAAATCGCCTCTATCAATATTTCAATTAATTAGAGAAATTCAGCGAGAGAAATCACCATCAAATTAAGATATGACAGGACTACGGTGGGAAGATATCTTACCACGTCAGATCAGTTGTCAAATGCAAGGCCGGAACGACCAAGAAAGAGAAGATAAAGCTTCCGCGGGTACTCAGCAAAAGTCTTTCAAAAATGAAGGGTTGAGAGCTGCCAAAAAGAAGAAGCCAAGGCCCATAGCGGCGCATCGAAGAGCTCGTTTAAATTGGGCATTCGATCATTCTGAATGGACTATCGATGGCTGGAAAAGAGTTATTTGGTTTGGCGAGACCATAACCAACAGAAAGAATAATGACGGCATCAAGTATGTCCGGCTGTCACGGCTCGTGAGCCGACATACGTCTGTAGTAGCACACGCTTTCTTGCGGGGGCCTCCCTTGAAATCTTAACTCAGACAACATTCTAGCTACAGTGTCTGTAGGGTAGG
>MCBS01024276.1:0-10209 GCA_003611235.1 Golovinomyces cichoracearum
CTGAGGAATCTGATGTCCAACATGAATTCTCCGACAAAAACTTTTCACCCATTTCCACCCCTACGTCAAAGCGAAGTGGAGGTGGTAAATTATGAAGTTTTTACTGGTGTGTTTCTGAAAACCAATAAACCATCTCTTTGTAGCTCTGGGTTCGAATTTTCCTGGTTTTGGAATAATTAGCTTATACGCTCTGCAACCAAATCTGGGGGTGCATGAAGTCAATGAGCGGAATTTGTTTAGTGCGAAGACAATACAGTCTGTTGGCTATAAAATATGCGTGGTGAATTGCCCAAGGCCAGTATATTGCTGGCATGCGTGCATCGATTAGCATTGACCTAGCTAATCCAAGGACAACTTTGTTAGCGGATTCTAATACTCCATTTTGTTCTGGAGTGTTTGGGGCCGATACGTCAGTGCGTATGTCATGTTGTTCACAGTACGATTTTGTGCGAAGAAATTCGGTGCCACCAGCTTTGAAGATTGCACAAACCCTCTCATTGAAGTGAGAATTTTGGAATTCAATCCATTCTAATAGTAGTGGTGCGATAGTATCTGTATATTGGGTAGTAATTGCCCATCTCATTTGTAAGGATTAAAAGTTTCACTGATAAATAAAACCCAAGTCACTATTCAAATCACTACTAGATTCCTATTTTTAATCTAGCGTAACGCTTAGTTTTACCAGAGGTAAAACTTATATATTTAACTTATTTTATTTTGGGGATATACAACTGAAGCACTATTTTTGGTTCTAACAGAANNTAGAAGCTTGTAGTTCGCTGTAGATAGACCCTCACGCTTAGTTCTTTGTCTTTAAGCACCAATTTAAGAACGCTTCTTGTTTCCTCTTTAGTTCCCTTTAGTACCTTCTGGATACCTTTCCAATAACCTCTGCACATCTTACAGTCCCGAAACAATATTAATTCTACATCTCAGTCTCACTAACATCCTTCGTTAACCCCATATTATGACATCATTCTTGCTCTAGCATCTGTGATAATTACGGCATATTGATTGCCGTTTATTACAGTGGTAATTTTTCCAAGTGTGTCAACAAATATCTCATCTAGAGGAGCGTGAGGTATTAGTCTTGGTTCTCTGGAGACAAATCTCCGAGCTTTACTTAGGTGACATGTTTCACATGTTGATAGTTCACTGAGATTTATACCTTCTAAGCCCTTAACATGTCGGGCAGTTTCTTTAAGGATACTTTGACCTGTGTGACCGAGACGCTGGTGCCAACGTTACGCACTTGTGGTGGTAGAAGTTTGGGCAACGCCTGGAGCTGCAACAGGGTTATCATACAATGTGTCATTGTCTAGGGGATGGATGTAATATACATCGTTTTTTCATTTTAGACGTGCAATTGGATTGTCAGGCTTGGGTGGCTATTTTTGTATGAGCAATAATTTTCCATAGTCGGCAAATATGTTTGATAGTCTTTGAAGTCTCCCTGCAGATACTATGTTACATGAGGAGTTTGGGGGGTGGAGAGCTTCATGGAGCTTGAAAAAAATCCTTCCAATCTTAAGCATTGCTGTCCCCTGACTATGCAAATTGGTGTTGCCTACTGCCTGATCAAGTTTAAATGGTTTGGGACGTTTCTGGAGGACACGGAATAGTTGTTCCCATACGATAAAGTGGTGCGAGCCATCAGTATCATAAATAGTACGGCCTTCATTCAACCTAGAACTAGCAACTATAAAAACCTCAACGTCAGATTCCAAATCTTGAGACTTGTACAGTGCGACTGCTTTCCCCCTCCCTTTATTGTTGTGGTTGCTCTTCTTGAGTGCCAATTCGGGGTGGAGTCTAAAGCAATATCTGTTCTTATGTCTGTGACAACATCTTTTGCAGTACTCGTTGGGAACTGAGTTTTCACCGATAAGTAACGTGGCAGCCAAAGCCAAATTGGGTTGCTACACACGATTACCTGCTAAGGATCGGAGAGACGACATTAGTGACTGAAGAGAGGCATACTCATTTTTCGACTCATAGACACGGATATCTCTCCACGGGTTCAACCACTCAACCCTTCGTGTAGCCATCATGAACATTGCAGACGCAATACCATTGTCAATACGATACCCGCTATCAGACGGCTGGGTAGTTATGCCATCAGCCGTATTATTGACAGCTTGGTACGAGGCTAGGAATTGGTCAATGTATTCATCAGCAGTACTTATGAATCTGATTCCGAGGAATTTGTCAAGGGCAATTGCGTATGGAGCGGTTGCGGTCTCCCGGCGGCTACTAGAAACGGTATCGTATGATTGTTTTACGCTCAAATTGTCGTGATTGGCGGGACACAAGCTGGGAGAGAGACGCTGTGTGATGATATTCTTGGCCCGGATTTCTCCTAAGACCCAACGTTCTAAATTGATGAGGTATTGTTCCGATAGGGCCGCTATCTCTTTATTGGCGGGATCGGTGGTTTCTGGGTCTTGCATCATGTAGATTGGCCGAATGCCGTTCGAATTGTGGAAGACGTGCCCAAGTACGTTTTTGCTTTGGAGTTTTACCCAGATCTCCATTTTCCATGCTGTGAATGCGACTCCTGGGCCGAGGATTAACTTGTGAGAGTCGTTCTGCATGATTACCGGATACCTTAGTTAGCAAGATGTTTCTGGCTAACGGAGGAGCGCCCAGGCTCATAATCTGGTACAGTTATGAGTTTGGGAGGTATCATCATGATGTTGACCTTTGCGAAGTTATCACTATGACTAAATAGGAGTGTAAAGATAATGTTGATTAATGATTGCTTATGAAATGAATAATTACTCTCAGCGGAGGAAAGCTCCCTACTTATAGTCCCTTGACTGTCACTTACTAATATCACTAAACTCAATCTAGCAGAGCAAACAGGTATAGGCGCATGACCTACTTAACTTCAGCTATGCATTGTGGTCATGAAGGTCATAGCACTACATAATTGCTGCAACAACTGATAATTGACATAGGCTCATTTTGATTGTATTGTCGAAAAATGGCTCGTTCACTGAAGTATTACTTTTATTGAATGATCAAAGACGAATAGTTATAGAAACACAATCTAGTATAGACCGCCGACTCAAGTGTGAGGTTTCTTTAATCTGCTTCAGTGAGACCCATTCTGCACGCCTTAAGTGCCATTTCAAGGAAGACTTGATACTTGGATTGAGAATCAGTTAGATTTCAACTGTCAATTTTCCATTTAGCCGACTTGAACCTCTTCTTAAGTTAATCTTGTCACTGAATTGAAGGAGAGTGAAGATAATTTTTTGATTAGTTTCATATGAGTTATGGACCCTGGTGAGCACAAGAACTAACCACCTGGGTCATATTCAATACATTAATGGAACTAGCACTATACTAGTCATTAATGCCTCCAAGGTTTTTGGCGGATCGAATCTACAGACTTTCTTTAGAGATATTTCATTTATATGAGCATGTAGATTGAGGATGGAACGAAGTGAAAAAAATCTTGAAACCTTGCCAAGGTTATGGCATAGCATGGCTGATAACTTTTTCCAAAAAAGTACCTGAGCTCTATTAAGGCCTTCGTTATGAGTTGTTTCCTTATGACTTGCTTGATTCTGTTAGACTGGTTGATACGGTGGCAGACTAGTATGTGAACATTTGGACAGACAGAAGCACCGATGGCTTAGAATAAAGGATAAATAGTGCTACAAGGCCGCACGTAATTTGTCGTCTGTTAATGTAGAAATATTTCCGAAACTACAGGCATTCATTTATAGACACAGGATCTAAGAATAGAGAAAAACAACATGCCAACTTAGATTTCGAAACGGTATGGTCTGGACATAATTTTTTTGTTGAGGGTTTTCCTCTTAGACAAGTAATATATTTAATCAATTGGACCTGCTTTTTCTCGAAATTCTTATTCTTAATATATTTTTCTTTGCAAAGTAAGGCTGGCCATTCTCTCTTTCTCTCTCTATCCCACAGCGCTCATCCAAGATGCTTACTACGGGTTTCACGAATGCACCGGTTTCTCGCAGTCTTGTGTACGGTATCGTATTAGTCTCTCTATTGATTAGTATCACAGACAATAAACACTTTTTCTACATTCAAGTTAATCCACATCTATGGCCCTATCGGCAAATATGGCGTCTTCTAATCTATCAGCTCTGCTATATGAATTCGACTGAAACTCTTTTCGCGGCTATTGGTATATACAACATGCGAGTTATAGAGCGGCTATGGGGCTCACGAAAATACGCCGTTAGTCATGACAGATTTCTACTCAGATTACTATATACTAATGATTTGAATGTAGTCATTTCTTATTCTCTGCTTCGCCTTTCTCACCTTCTTGCCACCGATGCTCCTCGCCCTTATCTTGAGGCCGCTGTCCTTTTACAATCTTAATTATCTTCCAGCAGGACCCACTCCTCTTATTTTTGCTGTTCTAGCGCAGTATCATGCCGTCATCCCTCATGTCTTTAAGTATCGCATTGCTACGTCAGCATCTCCGCCATCTAATGATGCGTTCGTCGGACTCACATTCTCTGACAAGTCATACTTGTATCTTTTAGCTATACAGCTTGCGCTTTCACAATGTCCCGGCTCTCTTATCTCAGCTGGTGTCGGTTGGGCTGTCGGGTATTTGTGGAGAAACGATGTTCTGCCAGGCAGTTTAACACGATGGCGGATTCCTGGTTGGATGGTTGGAGCTCGTCCCACCAAAAGATCTGACGAATTTGAGGTTCTACGAAGAAGACTTGAGGTAGAGAATACAAATTCAGATCCAGCCTTTACCACTGGCTCAGATGAAAATCAGGGCACAGGACTTGGCAGGAGAAGGACATTGGGGAGGCAACTTATGGATCAATTTAGAGGCGCTTTTTAGTCAATATTGGTACAATTTACCATGCTATGTATTAATTTTTAGACCTTTGATTAATTTCATATAAATATCTCCTTGAAACCTTTTCTACCGTTAAGTATTGAATGATATAATATTCAGCTAAATAAAATGTGAATGGCATCCATGATGAACTTTTAGTTGGTCTAAAATTACTGTTTGTATTTACATGAACTTCTGATTTAAGAGATCTGTAGTTTTTTACACTTCCTGTCTGACCACTTCAATGTTCTGGTATTGATGAGTGTTATAATTTCCCTGCGTGTTAGAGATACGGAGCTGTAAGGCTACAGAAGTTGTGTAACAGGTGGATAAGAAGGTCGAATCAGGTTTACTAATGTATGAGGTAATTCAAACAATAGAAATCTATTAAGTGAAAACAAATTTTATTTCACTCAAACTAAGAACCGAATTTCAAAGTCTAGAGAGCTACAAATGGGAATGGGTCCAGCTATATCCTCTGAATCAGGTCCCGTGACGCCGCTGACTTGAAATGATGAAATAACTGATATATTCAGGCAAGACAACGCGCATCTGGATTGCTAGCACGCTTAATAGCTAAATGTGAATTTCGGAAAGTCACTCTGTGTTTTCCTGTAGCTTAGCATAAATTATATAACACTAGCCTCCTCTTTTTATGCTGATTTCCAACGAGAAATCGGCCTTGGTTTTTGAGGATGAGTGAAAAATTTGTCGAGAGCCTCCAGATCTTTGACATGATCATAGAATTCTCATATTGGTTGAGATTCGTCAGTCTATTTGAGAAGAATTTTTGGTAGATTGAGGGGTTTTTTTTTGAATCAAGCATTCCCTCAACGTGGAACTCCAATTTTCCATCGACTATAATAGGTGAAGGAGCTACTCATTCTTATCCTGGTAACGGGTCCGAGGCCGCTGGTTCTAAGTGAGAAACGTGAAAAACAGGGTGAATTTTCATAGTTCTAGATAGATATGGTTTGTACACATGTGAAGAGATTTTTTGTAATATTTTATATGGTCCAGGTTATTTATAGTCTAACTTACTAGAAAGACGGGTCGTAAATATATTTTTTCGTAGCAACCATATAGATGATCTTACTTTGAAAACTGATAGAGGACTTCTATGTCTATTGACAAATTCTGTGAATGATTCTTGTGTTAATTTAATTTCTTAACGGAGATGTTGTTCTAATTTCTGTAATTTTTCTCGAAGGAATTTAATCTCTAGTTTTGAAGGATCTAAATTAAATTCATTTTTTCTTAAAATTTAAAAATTTGGGTTGAAGCCGAAATCTGCGAAGAATGGAGTTACTTTGGTAGATGCGGATATCGAATTTTTATGCGTGAATTTCGCTAGGGCAAAAAAATCGTACCAGTTATCTTGCCGGTAAGAGATATAACCTCGTAAGTAGTGTTCTAAAATTGCATTTACTCGCTCTTTTTGGCCATCGGTCTGGGAGTGGAACATTGTACTGAAACGCGCTTTAATAGGCAGAATTTTGCGTAGGTTCTTGGTGTAAGCCGATGTAAAGATTGATCCACGATCTGAAACTATATCGTTTGGGATGCCATAAAGAAAAAAAATCTAATCGAGAAAGAGGAGCGCAAATTTTCTAGAGTCCAAATCCGAATTACAATGTTCAAAGTGCACCACTTTTGTAAGACGATCAACAGCTACTAATATTGCATGGAACGAATTAGAGAGTGGGAGATCTGATGTGGATCCAAGGACATGGATTCCAAACGCTTCTATGGAATTTCTAAAAGTTTTATCTAACCATAAGACGCATGACGAGCAGGTTTTATGCGTTTACAGGTTTCAGAGTTACGCACAAATGTGCAATATTCTTGCGGATTCTAGACCACCAGAAGTTTCGGGATAGCAGCTTGACCTGGGTGAAGTACCGCAGGATGCGAATGTTTCGAACTAATAATCCGTTGTTGTAGTTCTTTGTCGTTTGGTATATATATATGAGTCTGTCCACTTCCACTAGGTCATCACAATTGTGATTACGATTCCCAAGATGGATATTTAGGTTCATACGAAGACCATTTTGGGGTGCCACTAAAATAATTTTTCCGAATAAACCTGATTCAAGTTTTTCTTAACTTTCTCTTACAAAGTGCGTACCTAGCGTAGATTTTCGGAATATCTCAGGGCTGAGGATAGTTTGGAGAGAAATTACCTCGTTTACAGAGCGGTTGACTGATCTTCTGTTAAGAATATTTGCTCGTTGGTTTTGAGACACTAGTCGATAAACAGTCTTGAATTTTAATTCTGATAGCTCGTTAGCTCAACGAGCCTGTCTTCGATTTAGTATCTGTTAAGACGCAAATATGGTCGAATTTGAATGATCACTTAGCATTAGCAAGGAAAAAGCCAAATTTACAGCGTATGGGTGATATTTCTTAAGTGATGTTGCGATAGCGAGAGGTTCCTTATCTCCGATTCCGTAATATTGTTCAGTAGGAATCATATTTTTGGAGAATTAATCTACTGGAGGTAGCAACGTGTTATATGGGTACTGAAAATACTGAGGGAGGATTTCTGATATTGTAATATCCGATGCATCTGTCTCTTTGGTTTGGATCGAATTGCCTAAGTATTGGAGCCGAGCAAAATTTTTTCTTCATCAAGTCAAATAAATTCTATTGTTCAGAGCCCCCCAAAAAAGCCTAACTTTTGCGAAGAAGCGTGGTAATAGGTTTTATTCGCTTAGAATACCCTTCAATGAAACGACGGTAAAAATTCGCAAATCCTGGGAAAGATTGGAGTTGTTTTAAGTTGGTTGGAGGTTCCCGCTCTAGTATAGTTGATACCTTGGCTGAATTCATGGAAATACCAGATGGAGAGACTACAAATCCAAGAAATGTTGTTGATTTAGTGAAATTTCCACACTTTTTGCCTTCAAAATAGATTCCAACCAGCAATAATGCTTCCAAGATTTGGCCAACATGACGTCGATGCTCTTTTAAATTTTGAGCTTAAATTAATAAATCGTCAGGGTAGAAAACACAGAAACGATCTAGATATTATCTCGAAGTATCATTACCAAATTGTTGATATGCCGCAAGAGCATTCGTATGACCAAATGGCATAAAAAGATATTCAAACAATCCATAACGGTTCCGGAATGCCGTTAGAGGTTCATCTCCTTTGCATATTCTTATCAGGTTATAGGCGCTTCGGAGATCAAATCGTGTGAAAACCTTAACAGCTTGAAGCTGACGAAGCGTCTCGTTTACCAGTGGTAGCGGGTATCAATTTTTCTTTGTGATAGCATTTAACCTCCTATAATAAACACAAAATCGTAACCCACCCCCTGGTTTTAGAACAAATAAAACTGGTGAAGCTGATGACAAATGTGAAGGACTGTAAATCATTTTCTCCTATTTTCTCCAAGGTATTCCCAAAGTGCCTTCAACTCTAAATTCGACATATTAAAGAGTGGACCAAATAGAGATTTTTCCCTTTCTCAAGTTCGATTGCATGGTCTATTTATCGATGAGGAGGCAATTTATCAGCTTCTTTCTTTGTAAATAGAGGTAGTAAGTCATGAAATTTTGGAGGAATTTTCCTAATCAATTCAGAATGTTCATGGCCTTCCGAATTTTCTTTTTTTATTCAAGTGATCTTGGATATCATTAATAGATACAGGAAAGACTCGGAGCTTATCTAGCTTTGCTAGCATGTTTAGGGCCGATTAAGAAATTGAATGAATAAGAGAGCTAAAATTTCTACTGGTACAATGTGATACACAAAATTCAGATCTAAACGAAATTAAATTACGAAACCAGCAAATAGTCGGATCGTGACGATTGAGCCACGCTTTGCCAAGAATAATAAGATAATGGGACGACTTTGCTATTAGGAAAATTTCACGTTCGAAGAGGTCGCTGAGCTGTGCATCGAGTTTTATGTCGTGAGTGATAGCATCACTTGTGGACTCTCTACATTCAACCACGGTTTAAATCTCGGAAATTTTTTTATATGGGCTTAATTTGATGTTTTTAAACAAAATTAAAAAGAAAAAAAATGAAGTTGCACCAGATTCGATCATACACGAGAAAGAATTATTTTTATCAATAGATTCTAGGACAAGTGTAGATTCATTTCCCGAGTGTTAACGAAAAGAATGTAGGGTGGCCATCTTGCCACTTGAAGGAGGCCGAAATTTTAGCTGCTCTAGTTTTTTGTTTCGTAGAGTACTTCGGATTTAACTTCTGGGATGAGTTTTTTCATTGTATTTGCCACTGCGAGACGAGTACCTTTGGATTTTGGTTTGGGGCAAAATGAGACTCAGTGCTCTTCAGATCCGCAACAAGCACACAAATTGTTAACTTTTCGATAAGCTTTTCGGGCAGAAGCGTCAAGCTCTTTTGGTTCTCTTGGCGGAAATTGGGAATTTTGTGAAGACGAGGAAGATGCTTGAGATGTGGGGTTTCTTGGAAGATTCTATGAAAATTTGAGAAAAGAAAATGCTGGAAAAGAGTTCCACTTTTGTGGATAAGGTTGATTAGTCCCCTGGTCTTTATTTCCCGGTTCCAGGCATGAATTTCATTAACTAGCTTTGTGCAGAGCGCCATAAAGTCGGTTATATTTCTAGGTAAATCTATACTTAATAGCATACTTCGTGCGCTAGGTTTGAAGCCCTCACGAAAGAACATGATTTTAACAGAATCCTGAGTCCGGCCCAATTGCAAAGTTAAAACTGTAAAACGTGAATAGTAGGTAGAACATGAGCCAACCTGTTTCAACTTTTTCATCTCCCTTCCCGCATTGGCCTTCCCGTCGGGATCGGTAAATCCGGCTTCCTAACCGTGCAAGAATTCTTCATAGGTATCGAATTCAACTTCCCCATTCGATTTATCTAAAAATAGTTCTGGCAAGTCAAATACTACCCCTTGAAGGTAGCCAGAAGCGAAATTGGGTTTTCATTTCTCCGTATTAAACTCTCGTGGATATATACCGAACCAAAGTGCGAGTTGGGTTTTTAAATTCTTGAAGTTGTCCTGGCCGCCGTGAAGCTCTGCAGGTTTGTGGCCTTCATGTATCTTTTGAGAGATTGCTGATGGTGGATAGTAGATCCAAGTATACAGTGTGTGAAAAAATAATCAAGTTAGTGTAATCTTATTGATCTAGATTAATATCGATTAACTTGATAACAGTAAAACCTCTGTAAAGCTATAGCCTGAAACCCTATATTTGAGGTTTCTATTGGTGCGCTTAAAGTTACCACCAATAAAAACCTCAAACATAGGATTTCAGGCTATAGCTTTACAGAGGTTTTACTGTTATCAAGTTAATCGATATTAATCTAGATCAATAAGATTACACTAAGGTCGGATGGTGTTGTGGTATG
>MCBS01024277.1:0-10214 GCA_003611235.1 Golovinomyces cichoracearum
ATTCATAATAAGCCACCAAGTACATACAGTATGATTTTTTTTTTTTTAGAAAAAAAATAAAAGGATCATGCAACCCCAAATTGTCAAGTTGCCATCCCCAAACTTTGGCGTCTCTTCTACCACTTCCACGGGATAACTTTTTGGGGTCCTTTAGCCAGGCATATTTGATATCATCACAATTAAGCTTGTTGATCTTGGTCTCGTCCAACCAAATAACTCTTTTCCAATCTTTGATGGTCCAGTGTTCATAATCTAATTCCCACTGTAACGGAGCTTACCTGTGGAGTTTTGAACGCTGTGGTTTCTTCACCGTCTTTTAAAGCTTTCAGATCCTGTTCTCTCAAAGCTCTTCTGACAGTAATGGAGAAAAAATTTTTGTCTTCTCTTTCCAAAATTATCGTCTTCGTCACTTCTACCGCCGTCTTGGTTGTGAGAGGTTCAACTGGATTGTAGGGGTTACAAATGAGTTGCCTTGCAGAAATTTTATATTTCGTTAAAACAGAAACTCTACTACGGGGCGGCTTAATCGAACAATCCAGAATGAGCAGATTAAAGAAAAAAATGAAGAGACCAAGTACGTTTGATCAATGTTACTTTTTTTTTTTAAAATAAAAATAAAAATCAATCATGGGCATGCCGCTTTTAGACTATGACACGAATGATTACGGAAAATATGTGATTCGTAGAATGTTACTTGACATTTAGAGCACTCGTACTTAGATTTCATTTGCAGATGCCACTACGAGGATAACGCTTTCCGACATGTAACCTATTCCGTGAATATCCACCTTTGGGGAAAAGCGTGAAAAATACCTGAAGTCGTCTGTACATGCTATTTGAATTTCTACAAATACGTTATCATCGCGAGAGAAGGTGGATCAAAGGTCTTGCTGGATTCGAAATGGTTTTCTCCTGTCTCAAGTGGGGCTTGTGTCCCAGCTACCCCGACTTTAATTTGGAGCACGGCCCAGACGGTGTACCACTCGACCATCCGACTAATATTAACTTAAGAATTGCCATCATTTAAAGACCCGCTATTGGATACTACCCCTTTATCCGTTTCTTTTTTTTTTTTTTCCCACGCAACATCAAAATGTATTTCCTCCAACTTCTAACTCATCAACCGGTCGTGATCTCTAGCAGCGACAGTCATTGATTCAGATAATCTGATTGCAGATGCTGGATTAATAGCTTGCATGTAAATTACTAGCCATGTCTTGCTTGGTTATGATACAACATTCTCATTAGACCGTTATCGCTATATCACTGCTGAGTCATCATTCGCCTACTCAACTTTATGAGCAAAGGCCAAAGACACGAGCCAACAAAAAAACGGGTCAAGCCCTCACAACGCATACCCTGTCGTTTGAATAGAGCTTAGAATTGCATTCGCAGTTAATGGATTTTGAAAATGAAAAAAAATTATAGTCATTTTTTTAATGGCGTAGAGCAAGTCACTTTATCTTAGCTTAAATTACCTTTGTAGTCCCAGTTCATAATCACTCACGTTTAAGAGGGAATCGTTCTGGAACTCTTTACCCGTGCGATGACCGATGGGTGCCAGGCTTATGCATGATATCATAAAATTATTAAATCAAATCAATAGTTCCTTATAGTTAACACTCAAACCCTTCTCTGATAAAGATACATTTTGTCTAGTTTTTACTTGATTCTGGTTTATTATCCCTGTAAAGTAAACTATCTATATATATCCATCCGATAGGAGATTCTCCCGAGTTTTTATGATTTTTTTCTTGGGAAATAATTTCATCGTATACTTGAGTGACACTTTTTTCGGGCTTCTTTTTTCAACTGGACGCAAGAAATCATTCATAGACACATGCAGACTTTTCCAAACTTATGTAATAGAACGACCAAAGGATTCCGAAGATACAGCTCCGGTGATATTTTACATATGATAAAAAGAGCTGAAACCCTTCTGATGTGCAATTTAAGCAAAACAATATCTACGCCATAATATTTTAACCGTTGCCCAAGCCATTCAATGCCGTACGTATCTATCTTACATAGCGCATACGAAAATCATATTGAGTAGAATGCATTAGTTTAGACACAATTTACCCTAACAAGTCATACAGAAACCTAACCCCACGCTTGTTTATGCAGAGAAAACCCCAAATTAACTCTCGAAAAGTATAACGCCGCCTGTGATTCGATGTCTTGTATCGCAGGTAAGAAGCGGAAAAAACATCTTTGATGTTATATAGGAGCCTAATGAGAACGATTATACTAATGGCACCAAATCGCAGTTAAGTTATTGCAACACTAGTATTTGGCTTAAACATGACGACTAGTTAAAGCAGAAAACCGTTCGCCGACCTATTAGTAATGTTAGCAAAAAACAAATATGGATATAAGTGCTGGGTTGAAGCAAATTTACCTCTGGTGTTGATTTAATAAATGGCAGCTCAAAGAACATATATTTCTCGTTCTTAATGAGCTCGTTAGTCATCACGATAAGCCCCCAGGGTTGTGGCCATTGACCAATTAATCTTTGTAGTAAGATACAGGTTATTTGTTGTCGGATTTCTGATTCCTCTTGATCGTCGAGATCCTTATTGAATCGCTCTAGAAGAATATGCATGAAGTAATGAGTATGTGCATTTGGGTATCGAAGTTGGTCGACTATACTGTGTAAGAAGAAGTATCTTGCTTCTGGACTAAGCTCATGCACAAGCATAGAGAGTAATGCAACATCCGGAGTTGTAACAACAAAATTTGGTCCACCTTTGAGACTTGATTTACTTATTGAGTACATGCCTATGTATATGACGAGTGAATCAATGAGTTCAAGATCTGTACTTATTGCCGCAAATCCAACACCGGGTTGAGTTTTCTTTTTCCCTTGCACAGCATGAGCAATGTGAGCCACGGCATCTTCTGATGGACCAGACTGCAAGGCCTGATTTATTACATCTAACAAATCAACCTTCTTTAGAGGAGTTTCGACGTCATTCATGTTCTCTGGAATTTCACGTATTTCTTCAATAAGATCAAACTTCAATGGATGTTGTAGAGGATCAGGGAGCTTTAATATTGGACTTGCGCTTAGAATAATATTACGCATTTGAGTCCAATGATTAGGTAAACTTGCACAGAGCTTGGTGTGATTGGCAGCTAAGAAACCAGGGAAATCATGGTAGATAATGAATATTAATTTCAAAACACCACGGTAAATTTCCTTTGATACAGATGAAATTTGTAGTGGATTGAGAAGCTCACTAACGTAGGATAATAAATTTGTCATAATTTCAGCAACAGGTTTCCAACCAATTTGGTTTGATAGCCCCATAATGACAGGCAGAAAGTTACGATGTGACAAGAGGCTGAAATATGCAAAAAGGAATCCTGGGAAGTATGATGGCCGTATTTCCAGGAAAGTGTTTGCAAATGCAAGCATGATTTTTTGATATTCTCTTTCCGATATTTTGAAAGACCATGAGTTGAACTCTGACAGTAGATTTACGAAGAGTCGAAAGAAGACTCTCTGATTAAAATTTTCACCTCGCATGACATGATGATGATTCATGACCAAAACTAAAAGTGATAGAGCAGTTTTCACGTAAGCCGCCTTGTCGGATTGAACTTCCCATTCTTCCTCTCTCCGTATGACTAACATTGCAATAAATTTTGCTAAGGCGTCTATGTATATATAAGCTCCACTAATGTTGCCGTTGTTTAATAGATGCTGCTCGAATCGATCGACGGATATATCAAGAGAGAGACGTAAGAAGATACAAAGATCATCCCTATTATTGATGAGCTGTTTATTATACATTTGCGAGATGAATTGGACAGTTGCTTTTTCTGAGACATTCCAATTATTACACAAATGTACCCACTCCTCGAATACATAATCCATCTGATCCCGACGAGAATTCTGATTTTCATCAGTATTTCTACTGGTATCTTGCGTAATTCCGGAAGCTGTGAGCTTGTTTTTTAGTTGTTGGCCGATTTCTAAGGAGGGGATCTCCTCAGCCCATTGCCATGCAGCCTCAAGGCTACTCGCTAAGTCAGAAAAGAGTGCAATTGGTCGATCATTAAGAAGTACTGCGTCAACTAATAATGAAAGAAATTTAAGAGACTCTTCCCTCCGCTGAAAAATAGCTTTAGATATATCAGAATCAATTCGTTGCCAGTCAACCATCTCAGCTTTGATGAGAGATACAGTTAGAGGTACTCGCCAGAAATTCTCTCCTGGTTGATGAGCAATCATTAGAGCTACTCGACTTGCTATTCGTCCTCCGTTCCTGCAGATATTATCAAGGACATGAATTAAACATTCTATCATTAAGCCGTGGTCGGTACCCCCAAACAAGAGGGTGCAAAGTTGATCAACGATAAAGATATCGAGAGCATCTGGTAGCTGTGCAGTTCGTATTATGAGGCTATATAAGGCATCAAGGACATCAAGTACTGGATGAGGTCGAACAAGATCTGTGAAGTGTTCCTCCGAAGTCTCAGATATCACTCGTTCCAATTCAATTAAGGTTTTCTGGACCCTTTCTATTAAAGTTCTTGGATCGGGAAGTAGAGCTGCAATCCTTCCGTTTCCTAGAGCAGAATTATTTTGAGCATATGGTTGCTGCTGATTATTCACATGCGACATTGCTTGAGGTTCAGCTACAGAAGGTAACGTAGAGATTGCTGGATATTGCTCTTGTAGAACATCATTGGTCATAGACTTTGTTGTTTCTGATGCTGGTGGTACATGTGCAGTACCAGTTATTGAGGGTGGTAGTCGTGATCTTGCAAAATCATCGTAGATTGCAATTTGATCTTGATTCAAGCCATTCATACTTGGTTGTAACTTATATGGGTTAGGAATTGTTAGAGCCCACCTACTTAAACTAAGATCCATATATGGACTATCGGGCCGAGTCATCTTATGTACACGACGTGCTTCTAGTTCTGGCTCAATAATTTCTTCGATTTCAGGTACAGCTCGTTCCTCTGCTTTTTTTTCAACCTGGCTACAAGCTAAATCGAGATTAGAGTTTACACACATAATTATTGTGCCTTCAGGCAATCCTTGCGGTAACTCCCCGGATAGAGCTCGGATATAGTTTGTCATACTAGCCCTTAATGGTTCCTTTGATGTGACTAAAGCCAAGCTACCCGCAGTCTTTTTAACCATTAGAATAGCAGCAGAGCGGACTTTTGCTTCATTTGGTTCGGTGGCAAAATCCTTTTTTATCATTTGAGCAGTGGATATTGCAGCTATAGTGACAGACCGCTCGACCACAGGGGATATAATCTCATATACAGCACGAGTAGTCGCACTCCTCACTATCTCCTGTAGTTGGGCTTGATTGACCATCTCATTAGCTGGAGGGTATACAAGCATAGGTCCTAGATCGGGAATTGATGACGTGATTTCGTGAGAAGAGAATCGTGCTCCAGCCATATCATTGGACGAAAGATTCTCAAGTCTTTCGACACCACCAAGCCCCATGAGCGATTCAGCTGTTTCTTCTGCTGAAGGCATGCGATTCATAATCTCATTTGAAGGTTCAATAGTTTTGGGATCAATACTTAGCTCACCAAATAAAACTTCAATCTCAAATTTCAGATTTAATTTAAGATCAGCTCCTAGGTATAGTTCTCTAAGAGCTCTAACAACGTCCATAACCCATGGGTTTGGTGGCTTGAAGATTGTAGATTCTTTGCCCTGCCCCAGTATTTTACAGACAAATGGTATGACAATTAAAAGTCGATTTGTTTGGTAGGCTTCAGTTAAAAGTTGTTTGAAAGCAATGTTGGTATATTTTATAGGCTTATCACGAGCGAGAGTCAAGGATCCTAGCCATGCCGCCAGGTTTTTGAGATGAGCTCGCTCTGCTGCACCATTGGGAGAAAGAGTTGCTTCGGAATTTAGAGATTGAAATGCAGAAATGTACGTCTCACGGAGGATCTCAGCCCACAATGTTTTTTTGCCAAAAAGCTTGAGCAGATTTAGATACAACTTATGAAAATTAGGTTCTGTCTTTGCACGGTGAGAAACCAAATGTCCTGCAAACCATTGATGATTTTGGTCTTCAATAATGGCTCGAAGCTCAGTAAACTTCTTCTCAAGATTTTCCGCCGTCATATTATTGAGTACGAACAAAATTCTATCTTGCGTGCTTCCATCAGGATCCTCATAAGTAAATGGTGAGGGATCCACATGAAGCGATTTAAAAGGACGCGCACTCAGACTAGTTACTAGCATTTCATCGATATTCCCGTTACTAATACTATCACCGTTGACATGGTAATTGAGTGGTTGATCTTCTTGTTGAGAGCGTACAACCTCCTCGGCTTTTTTCCAAGCTTCCGTTCCCTGAAGATATGGAATTTGTAGTAATTTTATGCAGAAGCCTGGCCATTCTCGTAGACGTGATAGTAGTTGCATTAGAGCTTGTAGACCAAATTTATACATGGATTCATCTGGTGTGTGATCACGGACAGCTTCAAGAATCATGCCAAGTCCTATTTCAAGCGGAAGGTTTTCTATGAGTCTACGTGAAATGATTCCCCCAAACAAGACTGCGGTTGTTGCCAAAGCCTCTAAAGGATATGTTCCGTATAAAGCAAACTCATCGAAAAGACCATGGATCATGCAAGCAAATACATCTTGGTCTGATGGATCACGAGACCATTTGTAAGCCTCTAGGGCATCAACGACATTTCTGACCTGTAAATCATCACTGTACATGCGCTTATAATGCTCCTCCATTTTTTCATTTGCCGCAGTGGGTAAAAAATTAGCTTCTGCACCATTTGCATCAATTATATCATTGAAACCCTCATTGTAATTTATAAGACGAGGATATGCAGTAATACAGTGACGTTCAACCGAAATCCAATCATGAGCAGGTGACTTTGGAAGTACTTTCTCGAGAACATTAAGTAGTGCTGCGACGGTCTTAACGGGGAGCATGACACTAGATAATTCTCCTGTGCGCTGAAAGCTAAGCTCGTGGCTTGCTTTTATATCCAAAAACTTTCTTAAAGACTGAGCAAACTCAGGAATTCTGGCATCAGTAACATTTTTTTTCCATTCATCTAAGTCAAGAAGACCTCTAGCATGAGCAATTGCAGCCAAATCAAGTCCGAATCCATTGTGCATAGAAGTTAAATCATTAAGCCATTTGTGCCTGAAAGCATGATCAAGGATCATTGGAAGACGTAATGGAGTTTTGCCATGCGCATCAACTAGTCGCTGAGCTACCCATCCACAATCTTTTCGCCAAAGGCTCTCCAGGACAAAATCTCGGTGAGGATCGGCTTGGGTCAAATATCTATCAAATAGACCTAGAAGTGTATCATTGGCCAGTGCTGGCCATGGCTTTGGTACTCCGAATGCTGAGACCATGAATATATCTAATTTTGGAAGAACAACTTGTGCGAAGAGTCTTTTAGCCTCTGGAGTCTCAGATGCTGATGTTTCATGCAATGCAGCGTGAAATAAAGCTTCTAAGGCAGCAACCGATATTAGTGGGTCCGTTACTGCATAGGCAGCTCGCTTCTGAGTCGCCGGAGATGAGTTTGCATATTCTTCGAGAGAGAAAGTTGTCCGAAGTCCTGGAATTGTTGTGGCATCTAGTTCAGAGGGAATGAGCGTTGCATAGGCTGCAATGAAAGACAATTGTGTTTCCGTATGACGCCATTTTCCACCCCATAATCTTTGTATATCTAGAACCCCGTCAACAGCCAAAGGATAAAATGCTTTGTACAAACTCAGAAATTGTTGCTGTGTTATCCTGAGATCTTGATGGTCAAAATGAGTGATGACCTGTGACCAATCAAATGTCGAAGGAACCTCCCGAAGTAGGCTTTGGATGAGTATTTCTGTCGAGACTTTATGAGTTTTGCTGATTACTGAATAAATCAGTAAACTAGAAACTTGGTTTTCACTCAGCAATTGTTTATTGTTACGGAGATGTTCCACACATGTATCCTGATCTGTTGTTAAGGCGGATCCGATCCTATGTGCATAACAGGTCAATGAGTTTTTATCACTGAGCAGTTTCAATAAGTAGAGGGCAGCAAGAACCGGTACTGGAGGAGTGTGTTCAAATTCCCTCGAGTCATATCGGAATTGAATTGCTAAAGCAAGTTCATTTCGCGCCTTTTGGTCGAAACAAGGAGGATTGGTTTGTATTAATCGATCAATCAGCGTAGCGACAAATTCAGGCTCCAAGCTGTCATTATTTTTTTGTCTAGCTAAAATCTGAAGGAATTGCGAATAGTTGTTTGATACAATGGCATCGGCTTCGTAAAATTGTCAGTAGAGATGACAGGAAAGATGAGGCACCATACATTTTGCTTTCAAATCTGGTTTGGACCCGATTTTGAATGCTAGGGCTAGAATCGTCTTCTCGAGAGCGTCTAGCTTAAAGTGCTCCATAAACGTTGATAGGTTGAAGTCGCGGAAGATATCCTCGTTTGCCATTTCTATTGATTCTGCAATTTTCCTAGACTGCCCAACATCATGCGATATCTTACGAATCTCTGTTACAAGAATCGGATAGTTTCCAGGTGTCGTTACCTGCCTGTTGATACCAGGAAAGATCTGGTGAGCATTACCAACCACTAATCGGCTGAAATATTTTTGAAATACTTCCATGCCGTGCTCATCGATTAACTGTAGAAAAAATTAGAAAATCCACGGCGACTCTTGATATGGGGGTTAACCTTTCTGAGTTGCTCGGCTTGTTGTTCCCACTTCGTACGGTCTCTATCTTCCTTAATTGTACTGAGTAGAACGAATACTTGTGCGACAACAATATTCGTGAGGGAGCTGGAGCTCGTGGGGCTATTAGTATTTGGACTGGCAGCAGTGAAAGGGCTGTGGTGTGAGCCGTGGGGTGAATGGCCTACGCCAGTGACGATAGTTTGTAATATCTCTTTGACCATCGAAGCTTGCGCAGAGCCTATTCCGCAAAGCTACCTGAAACGAATAGAGATCTAGCTGACTGAGATTAACATTTACAAAGATAGTACAGAGGTTGCGATTGCTGAAGTACCGGTGTATGATTAAATAACCTGTCTGATCGTAGTTAGGAGCCCGCTCAAAGCACACGTTTGGTCGCTCAAAGAAGCTTAGCGCAAAACCTCCATACACTTATTCCACATTGTAACTCCGCTGAACATCAGAGTGCCTGGAATACAGATATCCAGTGTACTTTCGAGTCTGTTGCTCATTCCACCCATCGATAATCTGCTGCTCTGCTCATTCGCATCGATCTTGCAAATCCAAGTTTGCTAGATAGCAGTATTTACTATGAATAAAAATAACGCAACAGTTTCATGTATGCTTAACCATCCCGAATGGATATTGACTTCTAATATAAAACATACCTCCATCATATCACACAACATGTCAAATTTGAGCAAAATCTTATCTATATGCGTAGACGAGGCATTGTTAAACATCGATGCTACTCCCTTTCATCATCATGTTAAGATTTGTGAGGCATCAAGAAAAAGGTGTCTGATGTGAAATTTCCACTTCACCGCGCTCTAGATTATTTTTCAAATTGATACAACAGTCTAATAATACATAACTACAGCAGTGAATCCCCGATCCCATGCGAAAGCGTTACGGAGATAGCAGTCCGTCGGCTGGTTTAGAGGCGGCGTGGTTGGATTCTTGGTATTATCCATCCATGTGCTTAGATTAGCTGCTCGAGGGTTTTTTCTTATTTTTTACTACTATATCATACGTTCACTCGGAATTCACTCATGAAAGACAAGAGCCAGAAAAATGGGGCGCGATGTGTTTTAACAGCGATGGCTTCAGCCAGCGTCAATGAGAAATAACACGTATAGAGGACACCTAGAGAATAAGATGATGCCAATGAAATCACTATTCATTTGATGCCCCACTTTTCCCAATACCTATATTTCAGCTATGCTATAGTATTTGATTGGATTTGGAAGAACGTATACGCCGCCGCCATCGCCACGTGATGAGGCAGAAACCAATGAGAATATCTTAGCCATTCCTCCCGGACTTTTTTGATGATCCGCCGCGATCTCCCATCGAATGAGCCATGAGGGAGTCGAATCTACCATTTCTAGAGAGTCCATTCAGTACCCAATCAAATGTGCCAATATCCTACCCACTCTATGGCTTATCCGTGATTTTCCTCGGTAGCTCAAAGCTCTTCACTTCAAATATCTGGGATGAGTACGAGAGACTG
>MCBS01024278.1:0-10223 GCA_003611235.1 Golovinomyces cichoracearum
AAAGGATTTATCGAGCAGTTTCGCCTCGAGAGAAGTTGAGGCGATAGGAGTAAAGAGTGGGCAGGCGAAAGGTTAGACGTAACCACACTCGGTCAGCAGTGTATCCACTTTTTACTAAAGTGGATTTTTAAACAACATGGAGTTACACGTAAAGATCTGGGGGGTTTTCACCGAAATGTTTTTCTTCTCTGTAAACAAAATTATTTTATAGTCCTGCATAGGCCCAAAAGGTAACCTTATTAGGTCAGTGAAAATCAAATCAAATCAATNNTAGTGCCTATAATAGAAAAGTGCCGATCACAGGTTGATTACTTGTGCGCTCAAAATCGCCATATAAAATCTCATGAAGATCATATACTAAGTGGGCCTAGCTTAAAGGTGGAGAGATTCTCCCCAATGAAGCTACTGAATTCTCTCGCTTAAACCCCGCTTATCCCTGCCTATAATGCCGCGATTGAAAACTCACCCTTAACATACCGTGCATGGGCCACCCTTGTAACTTGCATATAGACCAAAACTCTAGCAGTGGCATAATTTACCCTGTACATACTGTATGTGGAAATTTTCTTTGTGCCAAGATAAACAGGTAGCTAGAATTGTTTTCTTAATCTTTATGAATAACAGTCGTGATATGACCTAAAAAACGATATCATTCCACAAGTGAGCTTGATTACAAGTTGACATATTTGATTTTCCAGGATACGTCACACTCCACAGTCTATATCCATCGTATCAGCTAGTAATGTTGACCGAAAAGTAGGAAAATGAGACATGAACAATGAGTGCGGCCCGGGAGAGTTTTGTTAGCAGAACTGTTGGCACACCAACGGTTTTTAAAACAATACATATCAGCGATGTGAAAACACTATATTATCATAGCTTAGAGGCTGCATCTAGGACTTTTTCAAAGAAAAAACATTATTGAAGCTTCAACCTGACAAGCCGTCAATAACAACAAATTGACATGAGCCAATCGACTAAGGGGTCGGCTAAGTTGACGAAGATATGATATTGAGAGAATGCACCGATGACGAGATGAGCGTGAGCATGAGCAAGAATCTCGTTATCCAGCACGAGCCCTAGTTTCCGAAGACTCATGTGAACAGATGTAAAATCAATCCAACAGAATCGTGCTTCCACCTGAAAGGTTGAAGGTTTATGCTAACAGTTATCGTGAACATATAATTTTTACCAATACGACCGGCGGCACGAGATTGTCGGATTATAGCGGTTGGTTGGCGGATTATACTCAAAGAGCATAGTTCTCTCCTCTCCAAGGGACCAATGTAAGACTGTGTGTTGTGTGAGATACTCTCCTGTTCAAGTTCAGTCCTTTTTGGCGAAGGGCATCCATACCGGTAAGTATTTGAAACAGAAACGTCCAATTGGAACGAAAAGATCAGTGTGTTGACCATCAAAGCTATCTTTTCCAGCTTTAAATAGCGATAAAGATGAAATACTGAATTTCTTTCTAATTCCAAAGATCTCGACAACTGCGCTGCCTACAAATATTGTAGAGGCTCTGTGCACTTTCCGGTTGCTTTCTCAACATCGTATTCTACGTCATGAGAACTCATGATCCGCAGTTCTATAAAAAGACATCTCTACTGCAAATGTATCACATGATCTACTGTGTACTTCCATATTGAATATGTGACCCTGTCCATAACGTAAATCGACAAATAGAAATTTATTTCTTTTCCTTCTGTAAATTGAATGTGTCTAAACCAGGATCTCTTCTATGTCTAATTTAAAATTTCTCTGAGATCAATGTACGAAAAATTCGCTGCTCGTTCAGATGGATGATGCCCAATTGGCAATGGCATAAAGGAGAGGAGAGGAGATTAATTAAATAAAGAATATTAGAAAAAAAAGACTCTTTAACGTAACATTACTAGTAACTTAAGGGCTCCAGGGACGAGGTTTTTGGAGAAGGGATCAAACAAGAAAAATGTGGTTTGGCACAACGTTCTTAAAGCTACCAACAAAGGAGACGATTTAATACAGCATTTCGTGGTATGCACGTAAACTTCTGGTCTCTTTGCTAAATCTGCTGATCAAGCTCAGATTCAGCTAGGACTAACTGTATCTCACACGTGTTTCAACTCCGCCTACCCTGTGAGAGCAACTTTGACTCAAGGGGAAATCTTCAATATCCAGACCGGGATTCAAGACTGGGTTTTTTTGGGGGGCAGAGAAGTTTTGTCATCCGAGTCTAATCTCTATGGGGATAAGAGCGTCTATATTTAGTACAAGAAAAATCCCATCCAACCCTCTGCCATGGAGGACGTAGCCTGGAACATGACCTCTGATGACAATAAAAACAGCAGAGCTTATCGGTACCAAGGGTCAGCTCTACTTTCAAATGATAAAAATTGGCTCGAGGGGAGGGTCAAGTAAAAAGGGCTTTGTTTTCTTGATGTGCTGCTGAATCCAAAATCGAGAAGATTTCCTCAGTCATCTCACTTCAAGCAAATAGCCTCGTCGGCGTACCTCATTCAATCGCAAAAAGTATTCATTTAGCATTGGCACTTTCCTGAGCTGGGAAATTAGAGGTGCTAACGTCTCTCGAAGCAACTAGCTGATCAATTACGAACTAACCCATGACATTCCAAATTCGCCCGCAAGGATGGTCAAGCAATGTATTTAGAAGATTCATTTGGAGTAATATAGGGTTGTTTAGTCACTCGTTTTGACTCCAATTCACACATACTCTTATGCAAAACTCGAGCCCTTGAGTTGTCACCTGTTTAGCTCGGGGAGAGGCACGAGACGGGGAAGCCTTGCTTGTAATGGGAACGTATGGTAGATAAGAATTGTTTTCGACACATTCTAACGTAAGCATTTTACGGACTCATAACTGTTGAACAAAAAAGAGTTCTACGAGATCGAATTGAAGATGGATGTGTAACAAGCTATTTTACCGCATTCATGGAAAAGTAGAGATATTCAGCTATTCTCATCAGCCGTAAAACGCTATGACAGCATGTTAGTGAGTCAGGCTCTTGTGTAGCTGTCGATCAGTGGCTTGAGAAAATCTATCTTGTACCGACTAAGTTCATCTGTTCGGGATGAACTTCTAATGCCGTCATTGTGTCGATCGGGATAAAACAAACAGATTATATAAACAAAATGCTACTCGCTTAATGCTCGCTTAGCCAAATAAACGCCCAGAGCTCGGCCCGACAGGGCGTCGTGGGAAGGATCTTCTCATGTGCTGAAGCGAGCAAACAGCTGGCTCTATGTGATTGGCCGGTGCCCGATCCTCCCGAGACCATGACCCCTTCCCCCAGGTCTGTGCGTGCAGATTCATTTAACATTGAAGCGTTCCTTGCACCCTCCGCACTGGGATCACGGGTCCGAATTAAGCTAGATCAGACCATCAAGAAAGGGGTACGAGGGTCTTAGGTGGCATTTCACACACATTAATTGGGTGGTCGTCCAGGGCGCGATAGGGCTAGGTAAATGCAACTATACGGGGCTAGTTAACCCGACACGCTCTCCATCACCTCCAGACGAGCTGTTCATTGGCTAAGGGTTACTATCAATTTCAGCTAATACTCCCTTCCCTCCTCTAAGCACCTTCTTCAGTGTCTACGTCTCAACATCCGATCGTTGAACGAATATATGCCACAAAAGATTTTCTATTCCTCATCGATTGTCAGTGCCGTGTGGTCACTGTTATAGACTTCTACCTACAACTCGCTCCTTCGCAAGCCAATTTTTCTTTTCGCAACATTCATTCATTCCTTTTTTCAACTGGTGCTCTGTAATGAGAACTCCATTTATATTCTAAACAGAGCTCAAATACTTTGAGGTTTCTCCAGTCATATCCGAATTTGTCTAGAACGATTTCAGTTGCTATTTATGAAGCTTTCGGTTTCCATCCAGAGATTTTTCATCGAATTTTAAATACCAGGACGCTCTTTTTAACTATTATCGCCAGGAAGCGTCTCCACGATCTAAACGACAGACTTCTCGATAGGCGATCAACTTATTGTTTCCGCTAAATTTCAATTAAAAACAAAATGTTCGGTCGTTATGCATACCGTCGCCTGGCGACTCGCAATGATAAAGGAGAAGAAAACAAGGCCTCTACTGCGACCTCTGTCAGTCTTGTAATGTCTTCTACATCTTCTACTAGTGTCCTTGCCGGATACTCGACTGTTAGCTCTTCTACTTCTGTTAAAACTGAGCCGACGAAAACTGAGCCGACGACAACAGAGGCAACAAAAACAGAAGCTCCAAAGACACAAGCTACGAGCACAAAGACAACGGTAGAGGTTCTCAGCTCATCAACAGCATCTGTTTCAAGTTCAACCAGCGTTCTAGCCATAACTACATCCACCACGCAGGCCGAGGCGCAGCAAAAAGAGACACCTTATCTACCAAAACCACAAGATGAACCAACTGCTCAGAGCTCTACCATCTCACAGCAAACTCAAGCTACCACACCCCCAGTGAATACTCCCGCACCTCCTCAACCAACACTCTCTGAAGCCTACGATACATCGAGCGTAATTGTTGAAACACCTACTACAGCTTCTGTCAGTTCTTCATCCTCTGCACAACCTGCAAAGTTAATGGTGACTTCCCTAGAGGATCTTCCTCAATCTATTATGTCTCCCACCTCCTCTGTACCTATATCCATGCCTCTTTTGGTTGCCACAAGTTCCTCATCAGCAGCAGTAATGACAACTCTGATCCCAAAACCATCCATCTCAGAACCATCTGTGGCTTCTGCTTCAAGTGTTGCTCAATCCAACGCTCCCAGTGACACGAGTATGAATGCTAGCGGAAAAGTTTCACTCATCCTTGGAATAGTAATATTGTTAGCTACCGGATGCATCATGTATCAGCTATACTTCAGAAAAAAGCGACAGGCAGCGAGACTCCAACAAACAGAAGACAATGAAAAGCTCTCTTTCGCTGGGGCTGGGGCTGGAGCAGGAATTAACTCTTCCTCTGACAGGTCGCCACATACAAGTCAAATTAAAAGCCCCTCAATGACATTGTCTTCTAATCCGGATACCATCAAAAGTACGCCATTCAAAGACCCAATCAATCCATTCGGAAGTCACGCTGAAATAGTCGTTGACTCTGTAAATGCTCAAGGTCCTAAAGTAATTGACAAGGTTGATGCATCTACCCCAAGATTAGCGCGCGGAGCCTCAAAAAGAGGAGTCGTATCACATGCGTTTGTCCCCGGAGATGCTACTACTGCCTACAGAGGTCCAGCCATAGCCGAGTATAACACTTACCAAGGCCCTGTAAACTCACCCCCAAATCCGGATCCAAATTCAACTTCCAAAACTGTACCTTCTGTTTACCGCGTTCAACTTGACTTTAACCCATCAATGGACGATGAACTACTATTACGCACTGGTCAACTTGTTCGTGTGTTACATGAGTTTGACGACGGATGGGTACGTATACTCCTAACTAAATCAATTAAGTACTAATTTTGTAAAGGCAATGTGCATACGTCTTGATTCTTCCGAACAAGGTGTTTGTCCTAGAACTTGCCTCTCCTCCCGGCCTTTGAAACCTCGATCGCCTTCCAGTAGCACAATAGGAAGACAGTCTTCTCAAGCAACTATAAGTCATAATAAACCGTCAGGTATCAAAGACTCTGGATGCCTTCCCACTTCACCGCAAGAGCTACCAGGTCATAGAGTCAATGTTGTACATGAAACTCAACCTATGTTGGGACCAAACTCACCACATATGAGGCCTTTGCCACAGGTGCCTGTAGAGATCCAAAATTCTCTACCAACTCCCACCGCAGGAGTCACAAATGAGATGACACCCCAAAACATTCAAGGCTCCAAATCAATGCACATAACTGAAATTCTCCCTCTGAAGAATGCAGCTAGATTTGTGGCCCCTACTCAAAATAATTCCCATAATCCATCTTTGTCTCATGATTCTATCGCCCCGAGCGTCGATTACTTTTCTTTCAGTAAGCATACATCAGTCGAAGAAAATTCAGAAAGCATCATATCTGGACACGGTCGCCAACAATCTGTGAAAAGCATGTGTAGTGTTCTGGGAGTGACTGAGCCCTATATTGGCCAACCAATGACCAGTGAAAAATCTGTTCCTGGTCAGGCATTGTAAACAATTCAATCTGAAAACAACAATTGTATCGAGCAAGAAGCACTGGATGCAACTTCTCTATATATGAGACCACGACATAGTATATTTTCGTTCACTTCATTACGTGGTAAAATAAAAAGCCACCTTTTTGGAGATGGAAGCCCTTATTTGGATAGTTTCTACAAATCTCCTAACTAAATGTAATTTATATTCACTTTCTACTTCATACGTCATTCGTCAAGCAAATGTAACATTCAACCTATTAGATTCAGTCGCTCTTTGATTAACTTTTATTTGCCGACTGTGATAGTAAATAAAAATAGGCGAAAATTCTCGACAAATGCTGGAGAAATTGTTTCATTCTATTATTTTTTTCTTTGTGTTTTCTTCAAAATTTAGACTAGAGTCTTATTCTATGCTTCTTTTTATAACGCACTTATCAAACCTGACCATTCTGATCGTGACCACATCTTATAAGTATTTCATATCACGACTCTCAACTTCGTTAACGAACTTAGATGTTAACGATTTCAATTTCTAAGACTGATCTCTAATTTATTCGGACTGAATCTTCTTATTCATGGTATGAGTGCTCGACCTCGTTGCGAGTCTGGGTAACCTGGTCATCTGGTCTATTGAGGATGAAAGATGAATCGTTCTTGTCCAGCAGAGGCCAACCTCTGCTTGGGGGCGGACATTGTGTATGTTACTATTGTCAGCCATCGACAAAATAGCACAAACTTTGCGTCAAATCACTCGCTCCCTTTTCATTGGATAACTGCACATTTGTCTAGTGAAGATTATGTATTGAAGTAAAAAAATTAAGAAGGTATATTCTCTGAATAGGGCCCCTTTTTTTGTGTCGGAAAAATATTGGTAAGGATAGCGACAACCTTGTGATTTGATTTGATTCGATTATACTAACGTGCTGGGCACAAGCCGTGCATCCAATAGATATGACGTGGCCAGACGACCCGAAATAAAAGTTTCATGAATACGAACGTGAGAAGTGAAAAACAAAGAAATAAAAACAAACAACCATACTGTCAACAACGTGATTGCTGGTTTGGTAAAGGCAAACGCTTCCACTATGTCACAAATGTGAGAGCACATCTAATACAGCCTCCGAAAATAAACAAAGTGTTTTTCGCAATATTTCCCCTTTGACGAATTTTCATATTTAAGGTTTTGATACGAGTCCCTGCTTACCTAGGGAGTGGTCTCAGCAAATTCTATCCATCCAAGTTCTATGATCTTGTCTCAAGCCCTTTGAGTGCCCAGCAAGACCCCCCCCCACAGACGTTTTCTGTTTTGTTTTATTTTTGAATCTTTGTTCTTTTTAAAATCACACTGTACTTAATCTCTAAGCTGTGACAACCCCAAAAGTTAAAAAAACATTCAAATCACCCAATATCTTGGTCCGGCGTCCGACAGGACGTTGATATCCATTCGGTTTCAGCCAAAAGACTCTCTAATTCCATGACTCCACATTAACTGCCTTCATCTGATGCTTCATTGACCGATACCGTCCCACCTCACTCCGATCTACTGAAATAAACGTGACGCGTCCTTATGAATATCAGCAGCACTGGCTCAACCCAAATCTTGCTACCCAATAACACGCCCAGAGTCAAACCTCCATCGAAAACATGTCAGACCCAGAAAGCGCATCGGTAACCTATATGTTCTCTTGTTCCACGCCCCCTCCTGCCTCCATTTCCCTCTCCTTGAAGAGCCCCATGAATGAAGTAGGCCCACAGTAAAGTATGCCCTGAGCTTTACACGTTACAGTTTAACGAAGGACGTGGAGAGAGTACAAGATCCGCCAAACTTGAGCTTTCCCTATCCATTGCCACAAAATTTTTTTTCTTCCAAAAAAATCCCTCTGAGCCAGTGAGTTGGATGGTCGGTCAGATAGTTTCATGGTAAGTCTCCAGGACTAGTCCCCATAGTGTATACTGGGAAGAATTAATGAGAATCCAATAAGCCCAAATCTCATATATATATGCTTCATATAAGAAACCGCGAGTAGCTTCTAGCAAACTTGCACTCAGAACACTGAGTGCAAGTATATACCTCTTGCCCGTCCATCGGCCGCACATGATACAGAAAAATCGAACAAGAAGCAATTATCACCTCTGAAGCTATTGAATATGTCAAATCCTATCTCTAATGACCTCGAGTCTCCGACTGAGTTTCAACTTTTAACTACTTGTGCTACCGCTGCTAGAAACGAAGAGGCCACGTTAAATTTTTAGAAAGTCCTATGTAAATTAGACTACGCCCCTACCGGGAACTGCTAACCTCAGAACTTCCTGAAACCTTCCATAACTTGGTCCCCGACCCAAGTGTCGTAGCACCATTTCACTTCGAGCCACACAAAAAAAAGCATAAAGGGTCTCCGAAGTCTAATTCGATAACCTTGTATCACTGAATCCCATCTAGGAAATGTGACAACTCAAAAGAAAGCCGCCGTTGCGATTGATACGTTAACCACTAAACTAAACACTTCTTTAAAATGCTACTATCCCTAAAGCTGTCACTATTTTAACGCGCCGGCCATGAACACATCTGTGCTCTTAACTATTGCCAACCCAGAAATCTGCAATTCCTGACGGCAGCCTAACAATCCCACCACTGACAATCATCTCCTTGCCCGGGCTTAATTCACCTCATTGTGCTCGTTTTTCTTTCCTTCTAATCAATACTTTTTAAAAGAAAAGCTTGACGGCAAAAGGTCAAGCCACAGACAATAGATTTTACGATCTGTACCACTTCTCTGGTGGTCTATAAGACTCTAATAAGTAAATAAATATTATCTATTCACCTAATTTGGCCCCTTTTGGCCCCTTTTGGCCCATGTACATGATTACGAAGATACGTATTTTGATGTAGAATGACTCAATTTGACGTTTGGAACACTCATACTTAGATTTCATCCGCAGATACCACTTGAGGAATACGGCCTTATGGACAAGCAACTTCTACCGTGAATACCCACCACAGGGAAAAGCGTGAAAAGTCTGTGGTTATCCAAGAATGCTTTCATCACTCTACAAATATGTATCACCGCGAGAGAATGTGGCTGGACTCGAAGCAGCTTTCTCCTGTCTCATGGGGGGATGTGTCTAAGCTACCCAGACTCTACTGGGGAGATCGGCCCAGAAGGCATGCGCTCCCAATTGAGTCGATCATAAATAGCCTAAAAATTCTGTTAATCTGTTTTACCACCCCAACTTCCAAACTTAAAAAAATACTGCAGCTTCACTTTATGCTTTTCCCAATGAATAATTAAAAGTCATTTCGAGAGCATGAGTTCTCGCAGTGAAACGTTTTCTAGTCGTTTTTTAGAATATAAAAAGTGACCTCCATGTACCATAAGTTGTTCAATCTCCTCTGTAGATGTGGAACTTTTGTGTTTTCAACTTAAAGCCTTCCTCAGGATCCTTTTCTATCTTCACCATTGGAAAAAGCCCATAGGTTAAACTTGGCGATGAAGGTCACTCCATACGATGACGAATTGCTCTCAAGTCTCATGGCTTTTCTATTTAATCTATTGAATGTGTTATCAAATAGAGGCAAATGAATGCAGGGGATGATGGTGGAAATCTAATGCTCCTAACTCATATCTCCAACCGAAAATTCAACACGCCCAATATTTACCTCAGATATCTCCCAGTAGGAAATCCCTGAGCCGAATTGTCACAGCTAGAGCCGGGCAATGGAACGTTGCTGCATACCACATCCGATCTAATCACAAAGATACTCAGATTCGCTATCTCTATAGATCAATAAAAATACCCATTCACTTCATGTGTAGAATAATATGCTGAGCAGCGGGCTGTCCGAGGTGCAGTTTGAATAAGCTTATCCAAAGCCTGCTTGGTACGCCTGATGGAGCAGTAGAGTTACTGACGTGACTATATTACGCTCATTACTCTGAACAAAAATTCTCACGGTAGGGACATAATAAGATACTGGATTCTATCAAATAAAATTTTATTCAAGGTTTGAGGTTTGATGTGAAGATGGTCAGCAACAGACCTGGTTTCTTTCGGGGAGGGATCGAACTAAATGGTCGATATACACTACTGCCACGATAGGAATGATGATGATGATGATGA
>MCBS01024279.1:0-10238 GCA_003611235.1 Golovinomyces cichoracearum
TCGGCTCACTAGCCGTCACAGTGCGGTAGTGAAATCATCAATGTTGTGATCCAGTTGTTTCAAAATTTCATCACGTTTGGGCTGAGTAGAATTAGCAATGGGGTTACTTTTGGGTTCATTTTAAGCTTGTTTTGTTATGCTTCATTTCTTTGACTGGGATGTCGCGGATAATCACTTTCAGTGTATGATTCAATATGGTCTACAACTGATTTATTGTCGGAAGAGAGGTTCTCCAAATCAAATTCCGGCGGTTCCGGGATGTAAAGTGCTAGTTGTGTATCATCTACGATAACTTCAAAATTGGTTAAGACTGGGTCGTACATGTCCTCATCGGGGATATCAAGTGGGCTGTTATCGTATATATTTGACGACATAACATATTGACGGTCAGAATCAATATCATGAGGTTGAAGAGCCAGGAATTGCAGGAAACAAATTCCAGTACTGCGTGATAAAAGACAAGAGGGGATATTCAAACGAGCATAAAGTGACGGCGATTACAATGTACATAGACCTCACGAACTCCTTGGTTATTCAACTTTAACCTGCTAATTCTAATTTGTTCGATTAAACCTTTCACGATCATGTTTTTTAATTATAAGTCTTTCGGGATCAAATCCCCGTGCCACGCCCGTCGATGCTAGGCTTGTGCCCGGTCACGTTTAAGATATCAGATCAACCATGTCCCAAACTCATACACTTCTTGTTCTCTTATTTTTCCATGGCCTTTATTAAATGTGCGTGGAGTCTTATAAACTGAAAATGAACTTGTCGCGTGATATGGCTGGTCGGTCTTTTGTGATTTTGGCACTAGGGGCATTGGTGTGGCACCCATGAAGAATCTCCGGAAGCCATGGTCCTCCAATCAACAGCAGTGCCTTCTTGAAGCCTGATATCTCTCATAACGCTATTCAGCGGAGTGGAAACCCAGAGGAAACAAAAAGAAGCGGGAAAGATAGCCGCATTCAGGGAATGGTCAAACTCTTGGGCACGCCAGACAGAGCAGCGCTCTAGTTACCGAGCGGCTGCAGACCCCATCATTTGGAGGGCAGCAAGCATATTTCTAGATAAAAAGACAAGTAGACCCAAAATGAACTATAGGAGTGCCCCGTCCGAAATCCATCGATACCTAAGCAGGGCCCAAAGTAGTATCGCTACACAGATAAGAAGCGAGCACATCGGGCTCAGTTCTTATTTGTACCGAAGAAATGTCCCCGGTGTAGAAAATCCCAGATATCATAGTGGATATCCGTCTCAAAGTGTAAAGCACATGGTAATGGCCTGCTCCAGATGGGCTATAGGACGGGGTGATATCTTGCGACAGTAAAAAAAAGGTCCTCTGAGGCCATGATGAAAACCCAGAAAACATGGCAAGAATTTCGCAGTTGGTTCAAAAGAAAGGATAGCTCGAGCAGTTTCGGTTGTTTGGGACAGTAGAGGCGGTAATTAAATCGAGGGATGAGGGTAGGGGACATAGCACGGAATCCATACTGGATCAAACAGTATAAGTGCACTTCCTAAAGGTAAGACTTTAAAGGCGCAGATTTATACCGGAAAAATTAGAGAGTTTTTCCCGAAAGGTTTTCTCCTTTGTATTTACTGTAGTTGATAGTTTCCTGCGTGGGCCACGAGGGCTCCAAATCAGGCTAATGAAATCAAATCAAATGCGCTATTCAGCCGCTGGTGAGTCCAGGTCGAGAGGCCTGAGACACGTTCTTTATGACCAAAGGGCCACGGATCGAGGGAAAACCCACATGAGAGAGCTCCAGCTTCTCTTCCATTCGTCTTCGACGAAGAGCCGCAATCTCTCTTCATTTAAGCCGTGCCGAAATTATACCTTCTACTCCCAGAGCTTCCAAAAAAAACGGAGTACTAGTGCCAATAGCCTGCTCGCATCGTAACGTCTGTTTCTATGTCTATCACAATATATTAACTATCCGTTACTTTACGATCTCGTCCCATCCTTCCTGTTGCTGGATTACACTCGAAGATGCCCAGGCAATGTTCTATTATTTTTCCTCAACCCTAACAAGAAGTGGAAAAAAATTAGAGATTATATTATTGTAGAGAGATAAGATGCTTTAGTCGAATTTAGCTTTAATTAGGATGTGACTCTTTCTAGGGGTCTTAGATATGTGATAAAACTGGATCTGGGGTGAATCTTTGTTTAAGCTCTCAAAGGAACTGTTGGCGTGTCAACGACATTAAGACTCCGATGAAAGCCAGCATCCGTGCCTTGCGCAAAGAAAAAAATCATTGCGATTATGAGAACCGCGGAATATCGGTAGGTAGCAATACTCAAATCCTAGTTCCAAGCTCTGCTTCATGATCGACTAATAAGTTTGGGTCATGATTTATACAAACAAAACTGCGTGTAGTTACTTGCTCGCGCTAGTTAAGAAGAGATTCTCTGAACGTGCCTTCTCTTCGCAACCTCTCATGAAGCACCCAATGTCTGAAGGCAATGATATCATGAGGAATAAGAAGCCAAGAGTTTTCATGGCAACCGCAAATCAAATAAATCTCACTGCTAGTGAGCAAAATCTTAAGGACTTCTTACTTGATGTTGTCCAAATGTACGACAATCAGGAGAATTCTAAGGAAAAGCTCATCCTTCGATTTGCTGGTGGATGGGTTCGGGACAAGTTACTGGGCATTCCGAGCAATGATATCGACGTTGCTATAAACTCCTTAACTGGTTCCTCATTCACCAAGCAAGTGCATAAGTATCTTAGCAATCAGAAAAATTTAGAGAGACATTCCTTAAATGCCACAGATATCGGAAGATGTTATAAAACTGCTGCAAATCCCGAGAAATCCAAACACTTAGAGACCTCGACGATGACCATAATGGGTTATGATATTGATTTCGTCAATCTGCGAAAAGAGACCTACTCAACCGAGAGTCGTAATCCAATAATGGAATTTGGGACTCCTGAAGAAGATGCATTACGAAGAGATTGTACCATAAATGCCCTCTTTTACAATATCCATACAGACCAAGTGGAGGATTTTACAGGAGGTTTAAATGATCTCCAAGCTGGATGCATCAAAACACCTGTCGACCCCAAGATAACATTCTTGGACGATCCTCTACGTATTTTGAGGCTCATTAGATTTGCTAATCGCTTGAATTTTTTCATTGATCCCGCATGTGAATCGAGTATTAGAGACCCAGATGTGATCAGTGCTTTCCATCGTAAAATAACCAGAGAAAGAGTACAGGTTGAAGTCTTCAAGATGATCAAAGGTGATTTTTGCAGGAGTTTTCTATGATTCTGGCTTATAAAGAAACAGGGAACAATCCTCGTGGTGCCTTTAAGACCTTTGACCGCCTAGGCCTATATCATACGGTTTTTGCTACTGCTGGGAACAAAGATTCGCCCTCTCCCAATATTATAAATTGGCGCTACGCCTATTATTGTGCTCATGAGCTTATTAGCAACTCATTCCTTAGCAAGGCTCTAATACAATCAGAAAGTGAGACGGTTTGGCTTCTTGCGGCCTATGCTCCCTGGTCCAGGGTCAAACAGCAAGCTTGTCAATCAAATAAATCAAGCCTAGCATTAGGAGCAGAAGCAGCTCGTCTAGCTCTCAAAGTCGAAAATAAGAAGATGAATCTCATATCTGGTTGCATAAAGAACTATGATGAGATTATTAGATTGAAAGAAAGCATTTTGCGAGGAGATGAAATGGTAAGTCAGAGAGACACAGTTGGAAGTTTGATTCGTAATTGGGATTCTTCTGGGGGGAATTGGCGGCTACAGGTGGTTTTCGCGATATTGGCAGAAGCTATGGACACCTGTAAATATCCTATTTCCGACACAGCACACAACCAATTCGATGAGAACTTCAGCGCTTGGAAGAAATTTGTTGATCATTTGGAGGGAATGGAAATAATGGATGCTACGTTAATTAAAAATATAACTAATGGGAAAGCTCTGCGAGAAGCTCTAGGGTTGAAATCAGGGAAATGGGTCGGACCCGTGTTAGAATTCTGTATGAACTGGACGCTCCGGAACCCGAATGCAGTTGATGGAACAGAAGTAATTGAAGAGGTAAAAAGGAGACGTGATGAGTTAGGAATCCCACCCTCATCTCCCCAGTAAAACCACCTGTTAGCGAATTAAATCCTGTTTTCTAGGTCTCTTGAATCAAAGCAAAATAAATTTGTACGATCTTAAGCCATTGTGCGAGGAGGTCTTACTAAGTAGATTAGACAACTTTTCACAGTCAAACGATTTTGCTAAGTCAGTCATAGCATTGTATTTCCTCGCCAAGTGAAACTAGCCGAGACCTTGCGAAAAACAAAATTTTAAGTCCCTCACCGATGACAACTCAAGAAACACAAAACATGTTTGCAATTGCTCAGAAGGAAGTTAGGGAGAGGGCCCAAATGGTCTCGATCACTGACTCAGCTAATATCAAAATTTCGCCTGAACGTGCGCTTAATCCTGGGAAATATTCAAGGCTTGGCTAATTAATTAACATAGTCTTGCCAATCAGTTACTCTCTCGCAGGACTTTACGATGAAATCTTGTCACTAAAAGAACCAGAAACTCTTCAAGTGAGTCTTCAAGTGTAATAATCCAAATAATATGGGAACATGTAAAAAAATTGTATGGCGCATCATTATTTTTAATTTTTGAAAAAAAAAAAAGGGTGGAAGGTTCTTTTTAAATTAACTAGAGCCAAAAATTCATCAGGATACACTTGAAATAAGTATACTTCTCAATACTTGTCTCCGTCACGCTGATCGAATTTCCCGAGAATCGTCCGACCGGGAAAATATTCATGGATTAATTTTTAAAATATCTGAAATTATTCTTCCTGATGGAAATCTCTTTCTTCCCGGCCCTTCTATCGATGATGGTAAGTGAAAATTATATTCCTACTTACCCTATTTCCCCTTTCCTACGCAGTATTTGATTTTTTTTCGATTTTTTTTTTTTAAAAAAAAATAAATGGAATACTTTTCGAAAGAGTGACCATGAATGCAATAAATAATCTATTCTTAGCTAAGAAAAAATCACTCAATCAAATACGTCTTATTGCAGAACTGGGATTGTCCTCAATTTTTATTCTGCGATCCCTTCTCCCGGGAGACGAAGAAATTTTATTAGAGAATCAAACCCTCATTAGTCTATTGGCTTTCACGTCAGAATCAGATCCTTGGACCACAGCATCTTGTCTCGATTTCTCAAATCGTCTCATTTCACTGCATCAAGCCCAGTTTCTTCAGCAAGATTTTATTAAGGAAACAATTTTATCTTCTTTGATTCGTCCACTCTTTGTTGCTTCAAGACCTAAAACCATCACTTCTTCGGGATATGCCGCTATCTCTTCTAATACACTACGAGAACCATATGATTTTAACGCTTTCAATGTTAAGTCAAAACCATGGCGACTCGATACTTGCTATGCAATTACAGTACTCTTTTGGGCTGTTAGACATATTCCTGTCAGTCATTCAACTCTTGGTAATTCAAAGTGATGTTATTTACATCTTGTAGCAAGAAGAAGTCACAACCGCGTTCCATCTGATTATGCCTCCTCTCCTGATCCTTCTAGATTCTCCAAACGCCCCAATCCAGCTCAAAGGACTACAAATGCTCGATAAATTTGTCCAGAAACTTACACCAAAACTCCTTGAACAAACTGGCCTCGGTAGTGTGATCGAAGATGCAATTTATCCTATATTGCTTTATCTTCCTCCTATCACCCCACTGACTGAATCAGCCACGCTTCTTCCGGCTGCCTACAAGGCATTATTCACACTCCTAGAGGTCCGCTTTCCCCTTCCAACAAAAAGCAACTTTGGTGATAAAGATAAAGTTGTGCAAAAACAAAAATTAGACTCCTTGACTCGGCTCTTACGTCAATCAATAATACCTGGCTATACTCATACATCGCACTCAAGCGAGTCGGATCCCATAATTCATAAAATAATTCTAGACCAAATCCCACCACTGGTAAGCGCTCTTGGAATATATTGTGTTGTACATTTAAATGCTTTGATCCCGCTTGTGGAGGACGTATTACTAGACCCTTTTGCTAGCGCAAATCCGTCGTTAGTAATTACTGCTTTAAAAGCCCTAAAAAAAATCATAATTCACGCATGGCCAAGATTGGGGGACGAGAGAAGACGAATGGAGGTTATTAGAATGTTGGTGAGTGGTTGGGAAAAACTTCAAGAAGAAACAATTGATTCTATCGAACATCCTAAAAAGGACGTCTTAGAGGAGTTTAAGATCGTGGGAAAGTTATTCGTAAAAGGTGTAACGAAAGCCGGTGAAGCTAAAAATTTGAGCTCTGATTTGAAGCCGTTATTTGAGGCAGATAAGAGTCTCAGGGAAGTACTTTCAATGTTAGACAATTAGAGATATTCTCTAAATCAGTCGTTCACTTGTCATAATTGTCGTAGAGAATAATATTTTTTTAGGAGTTCCAACTTAGTCGATGGGTTGTTCTTTGAATAAACTTTTCCCCATTAACCATTTTTTATACGCTTTGTACCTTTTTTTGTTTAGATCATCTTCCGTGACTGTTAAAGGATTCTTCGCAACGGTTAAGAATGCTTTGTACTCTGCCATATCTTCCAAGCCACTACCATTCAGTTCTCTATCTTCTAAAGACTTTATAGCACCAATATCTTGCCAGTTCTTATTGACATAGTCCGAATATTCGGAGTCTATATTTGTAGGAGTCTCGGTCCGGAGAACGAGTGGTAATGTTTGAGGATGCAAAATATAATAAGCATAGTCATCAGCTTCTGGGGCTGAGACATTAGGATTAAGGGATTCGTGAACAACTTGGGTAAATGTCGATTGCGCAGCTCTCCCCTTATCATGGGCAGTGAGCTTCTGCCGTTGTTTGGTAATATCTGGAGAATCTTTTACGGATCGACTAACTTGATTTCGGTCTTGGATTGGCTGCAGCCAGCGTTGTAGCGAGATACGCTTCGTACCTAGTGTAACTTCTGATCTCGTCGATCTATTATCATCTTCCTCAACCATTTGTTCAAAATTATTTGCTGCATTCGCTATAACCGCTTCTTTTTTCGTTCTCTTTACTTCTTGATCAAAATTAGTTCGTACCGTGAAAGGTGATAGATTGTAAACCCCTTGCGTGAGGCGAATAGTAGTATACCGTAACGTTGAGTTCATCTTTCCTGGATAAGAATAAATTTTATGGAGGGAAGAAAGCGCAAGTGGTTTATAGTATTCAAGCCAGTAGTCATCAAAATAGCTTAAGGGCTTATCGCTTATATTTTCAGGCACGACATAGTTGGGGAGAGATCTCTTCTCCAAAAATTCAGGTGTGTACCACTTGATATAGGAACGACGATTCTTGCTGGACCAAAGCCGGGGATTAGTATGGTGAAGATAGTAATCAGTAGCTAGTTCCCACAATAGTGGCTGGCCTTCCTTATACTCATAATTCCCAAGAAAAAGGTTATATGCCTCCTGACGTTGGCCATCGAGGAATGAGTTGTTATAATAACGTTTAAAACTCTCAACCATATCTCGCGATTGACTAGTCCACTGATTTATCTTCCGATATGTTTCCATTGTGTTCACTAATTGTGATCCACCATACTGCACGGCTATCGTATCACCGTGATCATGATACATATGTGTGAAAAGCTTAAGGGTATCAGTGTCATATGCAAGATAAGTATCTGTTATTATACCCAGAGCTCGTAGCTGATGCCCTAGTGCTCTCTTACCAATAACGAACTGTGCGGCGTTTGTTCGATCCAGACAATCGATACAATTCGTTCTAGCAATTCCATTTTGTACCTGAGCGGCTGTATTTCTTCCATCTCCGTTATGAAAGAACCCAGTCGATGTGACCACCTCTTCTGCAATACTCTCCAAGGTACCGATCACGTCCTGATCTCTGTTTTTTGATGCCCTACTCATGTCCCATGCTTTATGAACTATTTTTTTATCAGCGGGAAGAAACTGATTGAGATAATTGATAGCATCGGTGAATTCCAGTAAGAGTTTTGACTCGCGAGGCATCCTCTCCCGAGACTTTACGAGATTTAGAACATACAAAGGGGTTCCATATCTTTCAAATAAATCATCAAAATGCAACACCGCGGCCGAATAGAACGGATCAACTGGGTTGAGCTCAATAGGGGGTTTTGGAGTAACCCCCGTATTATCCTGAGTCCAATGTAGTGGTATACTCCCACGATGCTGTACATAAGATGTATAGTTAGGATTTGCATAAAGTCTGGGTCCAGGAGCGTGAAAAGATGTGGTAAGCACATCTGACACAATCTGCTCAGTCTCCACGTCATTCGCAACATATCCTTGATCATTTGCACCACGCTTGAGGAAGCGTGCACCTGCAAAATATCTAGATCTTCTGGCAATCAATGTAATAAAGACAGTACGACCATAAATGCTGAGTAAAGATTGATCGATGTAACCATGGATAACTGGAAGACACCAGTCGAAAGTATTTTTTATCTGATCAAGGCTTGGCCTCAAAAGATTATAATTCCAAACAAACATGTAATTATAATTCTGATCGTGAGGAAAACCTTTTCCATCGGCGATGCATCTTCTCTCATTAATTATGTTTATCTGTAACGTTCGAGTAATATCATAGGAGTAACTAAAATAAAAAGACCTTGTTAAGTCTAAATTATTCAGTATGCTTAGAAAGCGTGTTTCTTCTGGAGTTTTAGCATCAGCTTTAAACCGTGATTTAAGCCCAGTCGTGAGGGGAATAATCTCGGTGCCGTCAATAGAGTATATGTAGTGACCGCCTATCATCGCTCTTTGACTTCTCTTTGAGATAATAAGCATATAATACGCCCCAGTGAATCGTATAAAACCCAATAGGCCCCAAATACAGCAGCGTAATTTCATGCCTCCCGAATTTTTATTTCCATTATCAATGGCATTCAGCATTTGAGTCATTTCACTCTTGGAATAGATAGTTTCATCTTCTGAGACTATAAGTTCACCTTCATCTGCTACACGAGAGATCTTAAGTATTTTGAATTTTTTATCCATCACGTCAGCTCCCACAACGTAGTAAAAAGTGGCTGTCTCGTACAATGTATAGCGATGTATCTTACAAACGCCCTGATCACTTGATCTCTTCACTTTCATTCTCATTTTATTCTTCATGCCTGAGTCAGCCTTCATCTTCTGCTGAGATGAAAGACTAGTCTTTTCTTCATCTTCGTCGGGACATGAAGATAATTTCTGAGTATTCTCGACGGGCGAAGGTTGTAGAGCTTGTTGATCTTTATCTTCTTCATCGCAACTCTTTGGATCTACACTCATAGAGTAGGTAATCGCTGACATTAACTACAATCAAGAACTGTGGAGGGAAGAGTATGAATCTGTCTGAAATTTTTGTTCACTTGATATCCTTAGAACTGCTCGCCGGAAGTTTGTGATTTCTTACCTAATTGTTGTAGAACATGAAAGTCCAATCTCGCCGAACTAGTAAGATTTGAAAAGAATAACCAATATCACTTCCGTGTGTGAACCAATGCTAGATTCGTTGAGTGTCATGCAAAGCTTCCTAATTTCAAGTGATTGGGGCGAAGGAAATGGACTTAATTCTATCGCCAGTCGGGCACATTCCTTTGATCTCGAAACCTGGTGTAGTTATCGATCAAGATACTAGCTGCTATCATCGTGGACAGTTCATTTCGCTATATCATACGATTACGGAGTGCAATGTAGAAAGAAAGATTTCTGATATGATAGAAAGATACAGGTTGTTAGGGAGAATTATGCTTTAACTGATTACTAACTAAAGTCAACGGCATATTTTTCTACGTATTGCAATTTCCATAAAATTAAAAATAAGATTTTGGTAGAATCCTGGTGTCGGCATTGAAACCGCCGGCAAGAGACTCTGTCAACTTCCAAGTGCGTCACCGTTTTAAGGAGACGTGACTTGAATTCATGATAGAGATAAAATCTCGAATCGATCTTCGCTAGAATTGGTAATTCAGAATGGCATTAGATGGTTTATTCTGTTTAATTAATAGTAAGCCTTTCGTAGTTTCAAGTTTTTGTTTTAGATCATAAATTATTATCAGAAATTATGTAACACATACCCATCATCGAGCTCTTCAACTGAATACTTATAAATCCTCTGATGTCACAGAATTTTACTTCTAGAAAAAGATAATCCTTGGAACGATGCCAAATTCACAACTACAGAGGTACCAGTGAGAGTTTGGTGCCGTGCATAAA
>MCBS01024280.1:0-10248 GCA_003611235.1 Golovinomyces cichoracearum
TATATCCAAATACCCGTGATAGCCACTCAGTGCTCCTAGAGGAAAATCCAATATCTCTAACACTAAGCTGATTCAGTATCAAAAGACATAAAACATTCATAGTGAAATAAGTTAAGGCAGTAGCTTGTAACATAACAACACCCCTGACCGAAACATGACAGGAAAATAACTCCAGGTCAAACTATAACTGTTTATCAAACACACCCTTTCAGGCGTATTGCCATTAACAGTCTAAACAACCATAACTGAAGAATCATCCAGACCAACTATTTGAACAAATTATTGATGTTTAAAAATATGAAGCCTTTTGGTTAGTCCGTCAGCCGGCGTTTGTGAAGTTGGAACCCATATTAACTTTTGGTGATTTTCATCAAGATATTACAACTTTTCCCTCAGCCAATGTTGATGGATATCAATGCGACGAAGCTTTGTAGTTATTATTGCAGTTTTTTGAGTGAGTAATTTAACTGTTTGCATATTATCACATAGAAGAGTCATTTTCAGGTCCTTTTCTTTGGTAAAATACTTTAAGAAACATTCCAGTGCCATCAATTCGCGAGCTGCGGCTGACAGTGCAACTAATTCTGCTTCAGTCGTAGATGTAGTAACCGACCTTTGTTTATTTGCATACCAAACAATTGGTCCTCCATACAGAAATGCAACAAAACCTTGAGAGGATTTTCTACCTTCGTTATTTCCAAAAGATGCGTCTGAGGCCATGAGTAATATATCACGATATGGATCTGTATCTTTTTCCGAGGAACAGTCGTACAAAAGTCCATAGTAAATTGTGTTTATCAAATATTGTAAAACATTTGTGATAGCGTTTAAGTGCCTCATAGCTGGATTTACCATATGGTCAGCGCACATCGAAACAGCCAATGCTATGTCTGGTCTTGTACAGATCGCAGCATATATTCCACAGCCAACTTTTCGCTGGAAAATTTAAATTAAATCGGCATTTAATTTTTCCCCAGTATTTGGGCTCATGTCATAATCGGGTGCAAGAGGTGACATAATCCTTTCTGAAGGTGCAATTTTGTGCATTTTTGCGACGCGCCCCACATACCCACTTTGTACTATCTACATTTTCCTTTTTTCGCGGTTACGGATAATATTTAAACCGAGAAACGTCTCAACTTCTCCGAGCTTTTTCATAAGGAATCTTTTGCACAAAGCTTCTTGTATACTTAAAGCCAATTCTTCATGTTCTTTTGGGAAGGCCGTTATGGAATCATCGACATAAAAAAAATTAAGATACCTGAACTGTGGATCCACAAACATTCTTCTTCTTCCATCGATTTGAAATTCATTAATTTTAGTTAACTTGTATAGCATTTGAACCAATCTTTTGGTGATTGTCGATGCCCGTAGAGAGCTTGCCAAACCCTGAGTACTTTTCCTCTCTGGCGAAAACCTTCAGGCAAGTAACAATAAATTGGTCGGTCCCTTTTTGCGATAACAAATGCCGGTATCGCGTCAAAACTAAGAGTTTCTAAATTTATATAATTAATCAAAGACATAATGGATCTAAAATGTTGGAGGCCGAGAGTGTGAGAGTATATCTCGTCACGATTATACGGAGTAGTATCAAGATCTCCCCGAACAACAATTCGTGCTTTGAATTTTATTATACCTCCATCAATATCCTTCTTAGTAACAAATACCCATCTCATTTGAAATATTTGTATTTTCTCTGGAACATCATTTATGTCCATTACCTCCCAGGTATTTTGGTCCTGTAACCCTTGGAACTCTTCTTGGGCTGCTATCACAAACTTGTTGCGATCTGGATGCTTTTGCATTTGTTTCCATGAGTTAGGATCATTTGTTGATGTTTCATGACAACAGGCGGAATCGTACATATTGCAAGTGTCGTCTTCATTAATTTGGTCAACTTTTCCAACAAGTTTATCCGTCGTGATGGCATTTGCAAGGCAAGAGAAGAAAGGAAGTCCTGAATTTACATCACAATTTTCAATTTCTTCGACAACAGACGCCGCAGATGAATTATACCTCGCCTTCCTATTTCGACTTCCTGTAATTATATTTGACTCATCCAAATCGGCTGAGATTTCCTTCGCTTTTGGAGCTGAGTTTGACAACCTATTCACTGGTTCCAAGAACTGACCAGGAATACTGAATTTATCTTCTTTTGAGTTTTCTTCTAGCACATCAGAGTTTAAAGGGTTTATTGGACTCGTGACATTGTCAGATTCGTTAATATTCCTAGTTAAACGCGGTTCCATAGTGATTTCATATGACGAACCTGGCATGTTAGCGAACTGATTAATACTTAAAGAAAAATCAGGTGTATTGCTATAATCTTTGTATAGGCGGTCTTCTTGAAAAACAACATCTCGAACTCTGACAACTTTTTTTGAGCCTGAATTCCATATTAGCCATATGTTATGGGCCTCGAATCCTATCAAGTAACCAATCCATGCCCTCTCCGCAAGTTTTACCGATGCAATTCTCTTTTGACTTGGAATGTGTACATATGATCGGCAACCGACAATTTTTAGGTTTGAAATATCCGGTTTATTTCCATTGAACATTTCATAGGGAGTCGCCCAATTTAGACCTTCACATGGTGTTCTGTTAAGAAGGTACACAGCTGTACGTACTAATTCTGGCCAAAGATCTTCAGGAAAACCCGAAAAAATTCTTAGAGAACGAGCAACTACACATATCCTATTTCCGGACGATTCAGCAAAACCATTTTGCTCCGGTGTGTAAGTAACCGTTGGCTCAAAATTAATACCTTCCATCTGGAGCATTCTTTGAAAATGAGTTGCGAAACTCATTTCATTGTCACTATGAAGGTATTGAATTTTATGCCCATCACGTTGTATCTTTCGGATCATATTGGTAATTGATTGAATAAGGGTTAATTGATCTCTTGATGAAATTGTATCGATTAGGTGGCCATGTCCCTTTGCATCATAAGCATGGATAGCATATTTATCACCATTCCAAGCTTTGGAGAAGATTATAATGTCGACATGCATCCTTGTCCAGAAATTCTTACCCTTATCAACGGGAACTCTTGAGACCATTCTCTTCGACTTTGATAACATACAGCTATCGCATTTTCCATCAAAAAACCCTGTTATTTTAGCTCCAATTACAGCATCAGTTAACTTTTTAACTGCATTGAAATTTGGATGACCAAAACGACGATGCCAAATGATCGTATCAGCTGAAGAGATTTTTCTTACTGACGAGTGTTTGACAGCATACGAGGAATCTTTGGCAATAAATCCACAGAAATATTTTCTGGAATGTCTACAACTAGAATTGTTTTGTTTGGTCGTTTTGCTTGTTTTGAGACGAAGTTTTGGTTATACTGGTTCTAAATCTTTACAACTGGGCTTCTTTCAGCATTCCATCGAGTTAGCCAGCTCTCAGAATGATCCCAGATCAGCATCTGATCTTTTATTCGGTCCATGGATATAATATTTACCATGAACCCAGGGACATACAGGACGCCATTTGCTTCTAAAGTGCCTTGTCCTTTAGGTGTTGTTACGTTTAGAACAACACTTCCGACACCTTCAACACGACAATCACCAGCTCCAGTTCTCACAATTTGATGAGTGCTTATATGTCTGTATGTCCAGAACATACTTATATCATTACAAATATGCCGACCTGATCCAGAATCAGATACCCACCAGTTTCGGTAAGGTAATGCAGACTGGGATGTTGTTAATGCAAGCATGTATGAAGACTCACGAACAGTTTCATTTGGTATTCCTGAGTCCGTGCCAAAGTTGTCGTCTAGATTCATACCATTATAAAAATCGGCATAATTTTCAGCTCCATTTTCTGTTGGTAGCATTAAAAGATCGTTTGGCACTCTGTGACCTAATTCCTTTTCAATTCTTTTTCTGAAATCCATATCTTGAAGTTGATTTTACATCTTTTTTAATGACAAAGGACGACGGATGTTCCAGTTTTCTGGTCTCGCTTCAGTATTAAAAATGAAACATTTTTGTGTTTTTTGAAAACGATTTCCACAAATAAACTTTGAAATATCCTTTTTCTTATCAGTAACTATTGAGTTATCTTTTTTCTGCTCTGTTGATTATTCGTGAATGGCAAAAGAAACGGGTGGCCTGAAAACGTAATCTAAATCTTTGGATCCTATGTGATCAAAACGCTTCAATTTAGCCTTACAAAATCTATACTGTTCTGCCAGCTCACAAAATGTAATTGACTCCATCCAGATATGTGCTGCAAAGGTTGTAGCAAAGGAAATTGAACTGTGACTTAAAGCAGCATGGAACCAGTCAATTTTTTCACTGGCCCAGGTATACCTGCTCGATTTTGGAATGCTTTCTACCCAAATCCAGCTATTTAACCAAATATCTGTATCAGAAGTCTTAGAAGAGTTTTAAAGTCTTTCAACTCTTGCTTGTAAATCCGTTTCTGCTGATTTGGAAGATGTATTTAGCGTTTTCTTAACCGCCCTACATATTGATGTAGGCGTCCTTAACTTAATAGTATTTGTTGTGACAATTCTATCGTAAAGAGTCGGTTCGATAATCTGGACCATATACTCAATTAATTGTTGAACTCTGTTATGAATTAAGATAAATTGACGCTCCCGAGCTTCCCACAGGACAATGTCCTGAGTGGTAGCATTATCTCTCGGTAGTTGAGGTCGCTCGTGACTTAAATAAGGGTCTGAAACTTCATCATTTTCTGTCTCGAGGACATCATTTTTTAGGAGTATTTCTGATTTTTCTGTAATTGCTCGACACCATCGATCAAAACCCACAGCATTTTTTAGTTGAAAATTAGTATTCATATTTGCTGAGTAGTTAAAAAGAGCCGGACTTGACATTAAATCAGATTGAAAAGATATGATAATCCCTATTCCTTGCTAGAGGTAAATAGCAGTTGATAGCTTTTCTTCTTTGAAAAAAAATTTTAATAATAATATTTAAAAATAATGTAACTGCTTAAACGCAGTAGAAGATAAAAACCGGGCTCATAACTGTCTGAATTTTATTGTTCTTATGTATGGCGATATTAAATATTCGTCGTATAAGATATGGTCAGATGAATAAAATTGAGGATCTTATAATATAACGTCAAGAGTAAAATGAGTAACTTTGAAGTAATTTTATTTCATTTCATAGAATCTTAACTTCTATGATCAGGTCAACCGTGGAGATATATACAGTAAATCCAAATACCCGTGATAGCCACTCAGTGCTCCTAGAGGAAAATCCAATATCTCTAACACTAAGCTGATTCAGAATCAAAAGACATAAAACATTCATAGTGAAATAAGTTAAGGCAGTAGCTTGTAACATAACAACACCCCTGACCGAAACATGACAGGAAAATAACTCCAGGTCAAACTATAACTGTTTATCAAACAAAAGTTGATGCAAAACTACTTCATTAAACACACGCAGTTTTACAAGTCAGTGGAATTAACTAATCATGACCTTGATACATGAGAATTTCCCTCCTTCTTCCCCTCCCCTACTAAGAATCCTTATCCTTGAAGGTGGAGATTGCTCGCTGACAGAGATCCCGCTGACAACGACAGCTGCCGCCGCCAAAAGGTACGAAGAAAAAACTTTAATGTTCCAGAATATTAGCCGCATCCTCGATGAAGCTACAAGTAAAGAATATCTCCCTTCATACCTGCGTGTACCATTCAGCATATTTGTTATGGCTATATGTACAGTGGCACCATTTCACTTTCAGTGATATGTGAATAACTTGCCTCAGCTTCTTCCCATTATCAAACTGAGTCACAAACAACAAAATAGAATACATTAAAAACCAGTCGCGAAAATTTCCAGTGGACCTTCAGGCCCGAAAATTTTGTCTCAGTCTCAGCAGCTGCAACTAGCCACAAAAAAACAACAGTGTATACTGCAGTCCAAAAAGTCTATCATTCCAGTCTATACTCAGACAAAAAACGAAGCAGAAGATAACTGATCACTAGTTAGGATCCCTCTGGACCATCCTTGTCTCAACATGTCTCCATTTGCTACGATGATTGAAATCAAAAATTTCCTGAAAATGCATTTTACTGATAGCCAAATATTTAAATTTCAAAATCTTATCCGTAAATGAAGGACTCATCTCGTCAACATTAGAGATTACTGTACAGAAAGCTCTTAACATACATGCGGTTATTATACCAATACAAGAAACGTATATTTACCGAGACTTAAACCGTAAAATCACACATTCTCATTCCTAATTTAATAATTTCCTCCTTTAGAAAAATAGAATTCACGCCCCTGTGTATTAAACTATTCAAACAAAAACTCTAGCATCTTCTCCATCCAAAGTCGACCTGAGACAGCAGGTGAGCAAGGCTTAGGAGATATTTTTTTTGACCGTACAAGCTCCCGACAGACCTAACATATTAGTTAACATATATAATAGCCCCGTGAGATCTATAAATTTTGGTGATGGGGTATCATCTCTACTCTCTATATCAGTTTCTCAATTTCCCAAGAACTTAATACTTGCCAGGGACTTTAATCTTCATCGCAAAGACTTGCATCCTTCATATAATGGATAAAACTCAATTCAAGCTGAAACACTCACAAACTAGATGCAGATAAATAGAATGTTACTGGCTTCAGGAGTCAACTAACCAACTTTCAACGGAAGAAATTTTATTAACTTCTGGTTCGCTTCTAATCTACTAGTAGGAGAAGGTAGTATTGCAAATGTTCAACAAGATTTGGATGTTACATCTGAAAATTTACACCTGCTCATCACTATTCCAAACAGTTACAAAAGAATACCTCGATCACCCAAGTTGCATTTCGGGACAATAGATGAAGCAAAGTTTCCGTCTCTTCTATGTATACATCTACTTGGATCTAATTACCTAGAGACCAAGTCCATCGACAAAATCGATGGAAGAGCTGAAGACTTAGTTCAAATTTTGCAGAGCTTCTACTCCAACTCCGAAAGGAAATTTCTGCCGCAGAAAACAGGAAAATCTTGGTGCGATCAGAATTATAGAGAGACGCTAAGAAAATATCGTGAGATATTTCGAACAGACAACATAACTGTATGCGATATAAGAGAATTTAGAAACACAATCAAAATTGCTACACACTCTTTCTATTAAAATAAAATTGAAGATGGAAGCAAAACTAGAGTTATTTCTGAAATAGCAAAATAGCATATGCTTAAAGGAGCCTACGGCATCTCCTATTTCATCGATCCGCTCTCTCCTGACAGCCCTCTGGCTCAGAATTTTGAACAAAAAAGAAGGGTCCTCCTGAAAAGTCTTCTGAGTAGCTAGTCAAACTCCGAAGACGAATCAATGGGTACGCCCGCTGTACCATGAAAACATCTTCTCTTCTCACAACTTACTGTGTCAGAGGTTTCGAGTACTATTTTAGGAGCCAATATTTCTACTCCATGACAAGACGGAATTGCAAGTACCCCATTACGGCTGATATGACCTCATACCTCGGAACTAGTGAAAGACCCTTTCCAGGCATGTATAGAAATTGGGAACCATCCCCTTTACTTTCGCACAGCAATTGTTACAATTATCCATAGACCAAATAAATCAGAATTTTCTTCCCCTAGTTCCTACAGACCTATAGCTCTCCTTTCGGTCCTAGGTAAAGGACTGGAAAGATCAGTTGCTTGATGTATGTCGTGGATAACCCTTAAATATAAGATTGTTGCTCATTAGCAGTTTGATACGCTACAGCTCCGGTCCTCCCTAGATTTGAGCACCTATCACACTTATGAAGTAAAATCTACCCTATCTAAAGATCTCACAGCAAATAATGCGGCCCTACTTGTCAAAGGAGCCTTTGACACCGTACTTCCCGGCGGACTCAAACTAGGCCTCAGAAACTAAGGCTGGCCATTAAATTTATGTAAATGGATAAGTTCTTTTGAAAATATGCGCACAGTATCCATTAGACTCGAAGATGACATAGGTCATCCCACAGAAATCAATTGTGGCTTATAACAGGGATCTCCAATATCTCCTATTTTATTTATGCTATATATATCTCCTCTCTTTAGACTTTAGGGTCTTGAAAGAGCCTTTTTATATGCTGAAGATTTTGTAAACCTCGAAACATCCCCATCTCTCGAAGAAAATTCGGCAAAAATTGGAACAAATGCAAATCGGGCCTTGATATGGGGCGCCTAAAAGGATTCACTTTGGACCTAAAGAAATCACAACTGCTACACATATCCAAGAGATGAAAGGACAAAAATTATAGCCTCATTTTTTATAAAAATAGCTTCAAAATCATGGAAAATTGTAGTAAACCATACCTAAAGTTGTCGTGACTTCACTTCCATAGGAAGACTTTTTTTAAATACCTCGTCACGATAAAATCTTCCGGAGCCTTGAAAGTCGCAAAAACAATACGTTTTCTCGGAAACAAGACGAGGGGTCCGTCTCCACGCATTTCTAGACGAGCTTTTATGACTTGCGTATGGCTTTAATACATTTTACAGCCTAAAAATGGTGGTTGGATGGTGGAGTGGTACGGCGTCTGGGTCGTTCTCCCAAGTAAAGTCTGGGTAGCTTGGACAAATACCCCACCTGAGATAGGAGAAAGCTAGTTCGAGTCAAACAAAATTCTTTTGTCATCTTATACCGCGGCGATATCGTGTTTTCAGAAAGACGGGATTATGTTTGGATGGCCTTGGGTTTTTCACTTTTTTCTCCAAGGTGGATATTCACGGAAGAGGTTATATAACGCAAGGCGTAATCCTTGTAGTGGTATCTGCAACTGAAATCTTAGTATGAGTATTCCTAAAATCAAACAGAGTCATTCTATGAATCACAAATCTTCCGTAATCATTCTTGTCATAGCCTAAAAGCTAGATACACAAGATTTATTTAAAAAAAAAGGTGGGTGGGAAAGACGAGAGTGAGTTAACAGACAAGTCTATAATAAAGTTCGATTCCAAATGAAATATCTAAGAAAAGTATATACAACTTCTGCAAGAGCAATTCTATTAGTTTTCCGTACAACTCCTTGTTATGTACTTCTTAGAGAGGTAGGGCTATGCCCAGCAAAATCAGCCCTCAAAACAACTGTTAGATGTGCCGCTGTCCGTACCCGAAGACTTCATGAACGCCACTCATCATATGTGAAAAGCCATTATTTGTAAAAATCGCATCCACTTTTACAGCTTTCCCGCTCGATACACGAAATACCACGATTGAAGCAAATTAAACCTCTACTACACCTTCCTTGGGGTATTAAGGATACAGATTGCGACCCATTACTGATTTTTTTGAATCTACCTAGAAGCAAACCAAGAGCAGCTATTTTTTGCGAGTTTCCAAACTCGCTCCCCAAAACTGATATCATAGACTTTTGTGACAAATCAAGACTTCCAAATAGAAATCTAGGAGTCAAATTTTTCATATTTCAACTAGGATAGCAAGTCTGCTCAGGGTCTCTACCGTTGGGGAGTTTAAAGGAAGCGAAAGACACAGAAGCTCACACTGTCTTGAAAGGAATAAAAAAAGCACTAGCTCTCCTTAAAACCCGATTTCCTATGAATCATGGGGTCTTTACAGATGAAAAGGAAGTCGCGGCAAGTCTTCAAACCAAGAAAATTCCAACTTCATCCCAGTCAGTCTATGTAGAAGCTTTAGAGCTCATCAATGATTTGAAATTTCTACCGAGGCTTCCCCATGTATCGGAAGGTAATACCAAGATTCATTGGGTACCCAGTCACATTGGAACACAAGAAAATGAGCTAGCCGACCCAGAGGCAAAAAGAGGGGCATTCAAACCCTACCCCGACACCCAAAAGCTCTCACATATAGTCCTGAAGAAATGAGAATTATTACAGGTAAAAGGATAAAAAAATTTATGGTGGTAAAACAATAATCCTGATACTTACAACCAGCTTAAGATTAGGGCTGCCCCAATTTTCCTGAAAGAGCTTCAGCTAAAAAGAAGGCATCTGGGTCAAGTCATGGCGATTTCGCCTCGTGTCATAATAATTTCAACCGCCCAAAGGCTCACATTCAATGCAAATTTGGGTCGTCTAAAACTTAGACTCATATCATTTTTTGTAGGATCCTGCGACGATGAAGTGGTTGTCCAAATGGGCCAATCAGATCTCTCGTCCCAGAATATTTTGGAACTTTAGAAGGTGCTGAAATCTAAAAATGTGGCTTGATAGAGCCCGCACTTATAGAACTCCGGATCTACTATATCATCTAGTTGACGAGAAAACTGTATAGGGTCGCGG
>MCBS01024284.1:0-10272 GCA_003611235.1 Golovinomyces cichoracearum
TACTTTAAGTATGTAGAAATCACTGTAGCCTTAGGCATTACAGTGCGTCTTTCGCCCCACGGGAGGCCTTTAGGCTTCTATCAAAAGATAGTACTGCCGCTGACGTAAAACGAATAAACAAACAAACAAACATGTTCAACCTAAAATTCTGGTGCCAGGGACCCTATGTAAAAGGTCCCGTAATTATCGCAATTTTTTTCGCTGGTCATCTAACCTAATCAACCTCATTCAAAGCACATGAGTCGCTGTCAGGAGACTTCAATTTGCTCGTTATAGCTCGATACGTCTCTCCTCGAATTCATTTATTTTCTCTACCCACGTTTTGCATTTTGATCGGTTTTGTTTTCTCAAAGAAAAAAATGGAGTATTCTAAATCATTCTGCTCGACGTGCATATGCTAACGTCTTGCGAGTAACTTCTCGTAGAGTAAACAAGGCAATAAACTAAAGACATGCTCTAAGCATTCTAAAAAAGCGCGTTCGCTCTTCGGATGAATGAGATATTATCCTTTATGAGCTTTAGACTTGGAGTCAGCCAGTATGTCTCTGCCCTCACTCTTCTCGTTCTTGAAATCCTCTCATGAAATTCTCTCCAGGAACAAACAAAATTGCTGGATGTAAGATACTAATTTAATCCTAGCCAATCACCTTTCAAATCTGCGATGTTTGATGATGGTATCACGAGTGGTTCCTCAAGCGGTGGAGTGGATGATGGCTCTTCTCAACAAAAAACATCGAGTTGTCACACTGGAAACATTCAAGCGCGAATGGAAGCCTAATGGAGCTCAAATGTAGGATCTGATGATATGGCCGAGCACCACGCAGGTCCCTTAAAATGGATTTGTACGTGTAGGAGATTTCTCCTGAGTCGTTTTCTAATCTGCAAGCATATTGTCTCATATTTTGAGGAATATTCGGATCCAATTCGTTATTTTTGGATGTTCGTCGTCAGAAGTATAGCCCGTTACGGGTTCAATAGCAGCTAGTCCCCCGTCCAGAATACAGGATTGAAGAACCAGAATCATACGCAACAAATATCGACATCAATTCTGTGATGGGGCACTACACTGAAACCGAAGGTGAGAGCGAATCTGTCGGTGAGACTTAAAGAGTGAAAATGATGGACTTCGCAAGACTGATGATAATACGTCATCAGATGATTGGGATGATGCCGTATCATTAAATTCTGCTTATCTTGATATTCTCAAGGAGACAAAAGAAACAGGTAGTACAAAGCTCCTCAAAGTGTTTAAGTCCAATGACACCAATAACTTGCCAATTTCAGCTGAATTTAGGCGGCGGAAAGCTCAAGGAACTGTGCCCAAAACGTAGGACCAAAATAAATACCCCGCAACAATTTATTATATATAGTGTTTTGTTAAAAAATTAATTCTAGGATATTTCATGAAAATACAAAAATCCAGTCTTTTAAAAACTTTTTGAGACACCCCTTTAATTGAACTTGCAGATTCAAAAATCCGTATAGATAGTATTATACATGTAAATTTGAATTAGCCAAGTAGAATATCTGCACAGAATAAACTCTACTCTGCCTCATTCGGCATAAAAACTTGTGATAATTGAGGGCCAGTCGAGTTGAGAGGTCAGATAACCAGCGTAAAAATTCGTGATGAATACGGGTCGTTCAAGGGAACCCCCCCAAAAGGAACCAATGTCAAGCATTTTTAGGACACTACCAATCCTTATCTTTAGGTTCACGCTAAGTCTAATTAGTAAATTTACCCTGAGGCGTGATCATATCTAGCACCTGAACACTGATTCGACCAGACGCGCTTTTAGACTTGTGTCCGAGCTGTTCTTTCTTGTTGATAGATACGTCGACCCATTTGTATTCTCTCTTGCGCGTGCATACCCTCACCTCCGGTAAGCTTCCAAAGAGGACCTTCTGTCTGATTCCATAACTGTTCATAACTACCACGTTGCACAATTTCTCCATTATTGAGAACAACGATATTTTCAGATATTGCCATCATTCTAACACAGTGACTAATCGCAACGACGGTAATATCGTTAGACGGGTCATTTCTTAATCTTTGGATTACACAACGTATCTGAGCGGCCGAGTGTGTATCTAAAGCGGATGTTGCCTCATCTAGGATTAAAAGCTTTGGGCGACGAAATAGAGCTCGTGCAATCATAATACGCTGTGCTTGACCTAGCGAAACCCCTAAGCCTCCCTCACCAATAATAGAGTTGTAGCCACAATCTAGATTTTCGATGAACTCAGAGATGCCGGCATCTTGAGCTGCTTGTTTAACGGCTTCAATGTGAGCGAAGAATGATTCATTAAATTGACCATACGCAATGTTGGCAAAGATAGTATCTGGAAAAATGACAGGGTCTTGCGAGACAATAGCCATCTGATTTCGGAGAGTGGCAAGATGACATAGCTCCAGAGGAGCACCAGCAAAATAAAGCGTTGGATCAGGTGCGTTGTCTGGTATGTAAAGACCGAGAAGAAGAGATGCTATAGTCGATTTTCCTGAGCCAGAAGGACCTGTAATCACGGTAAATGAGCCCTTTCTAATAGTCATGTTAATGTTCTTGAGAGTTTCACTATCATTCTTTGGATAGGTGAAATTTAAATCTTTAAGATTGATTGGAAATAAAGAGAGAAGACGTAGATTTCCTCCTATCTCGTGGCTCTGGTTAGATGGCAGGTTTACCAAGTGGAGAATTTTCGTTGCAGCGGCTCTTGACGAGTTGACTTGTGGGATCAGAGATATCGTGGTAAGACCATGGCCAAGGCCGAAGAGAAGAAGATTAACAATCTGAAAACAGCCCAAAACTGATAGATTTTTTCCGACGATAAGTGAAGTACCATAATAAATAACAAATGCTATAATAGTAAATGATATCGTATCACTTACAAAACCATATACCAACCCGCTATACACAGACCGACGTATTCCAGCAGAGTATATTGAAGATATCGCAGATAGATACTTCTTTTCAAAATAAGATTCTAACTGGAATGCTCGAATCACGTGAAAGTTCAGCATAGTCTCAGTGAAAATTTTGCTGGCGTTTTCAGCCATTTCGTTGCAATTTTTTTCGTGTTTTGATGCGGTCCAGTTGAAAGCAAAGATACCAACATAAATAAGTGGACTACAACACAGAGCGGCTAGGGTCAGCCTCCAGTTTATGACTAGAGACCATGAAATTGATAAGACTATCACCCAAAATGTGATCAAAACTGGACCGACAAAACGACCTATCAAATAGCGCATCTCTTCTATATTCAGATCAAGAAATTGCGCGAGTATTGAAGGTGAATTTTTTTCCAAATTTAGCCAGGCTTGAGGCTGTCTAAAAATTTTTTGGAGACATTCAACGCGAAGGGCTGCGACCCATGCCTCACCTACACATTCCAGGCAGTAACTAGAAAGGTATGTAACGATACTATCTACAAATGTTAGGAAAAGTAGTGCACTTGCCCATTTGTTACCTTCTCTGAGCTGGTTACCAGTTGATTCATAGACATTCATGAGATTCGAAATAAGATACGCGAAAATTGGAGTCACCATAGCTGTAGTGAAGCAGGCTACGATCCCAATTATGAGGTATAACTTATCTTTCTGACGTAGCCTGGGCCAAACAGTAGAAAGTATAATGATATATGATCCCAGGTTTTCGCTACTTTCCTGTGTCAATTCTTCTGAGTCATAATCAGATTCTGTAGAGGAAAAATCTTGCTCGCCATTGACAATTGAAGTGGTGGTTAATGCACTCGATGTCTCTATCGATCCCAGAGAATATGCTTCCAAAACTGTATTATTTGGAATAGGTGAGTAGTCTCCAAGTCCTCGGATCTTCCTCAGCCATCTCAGTAGCCACTCTCGAATTTTTTTATTTGACTTGAAGGAGTCAGGCTCGGATCCCGAGTAAATTTCGTTTGAAGTGAGCTCAAGAATTGTGTCAGAGAAAAGTTCTCGATTCGGAGGTGTTGTTTCATTTTTTTTTTGACCGAAATCGTCACTGGATTTGACCGGACTTTGGTCAGTCAACTCCTCTTTTCGAAAGCCTCCCTTCCGAAGTTTTGAGCCGGAAGTATCCGAGTCAAAAGCAACCGAACCAGATTCAATCAAATTTACAGAAGTTTCAGGTCCTTGTTTTGTAATTTTTTTATCATCACCATTCTTTTCACCTGTCAAGAGCGACGTGAATACACTATTCTTTTTTTCAGCTAGTGATTTGCGAATACCCTCTTCAATGACAAGACCATTGTCAATAACATATATATATTCATCATCGAGAACTTCGGATACTTCATGAGTTATGATAACAGTAGTTTTATTTTTTCTCCATTTGCGAATCTCAGCAGTGACTTTATCACGACTGATCTGGTCCAATGCGCACGTCGCTTCGTCTAGAATAAGAATTGGGGAATCGCGTAATTTTGCCCTGGAAAGTAGAACTCTTTGCCGTTGACCCCCACTCAGTGACTTCCCACATTGACTGATCAAGTTATCCAGGCCGCCTGGGATATTTCTTAACATTGCTTTCAGATCTACAATTTCGCCAGCATTTATGACCTCTTCTCTACATCCGGAATGAATACGCCCGAAAGCAATATTCTGATAAATCGTCTCATTGAAAAGGAGTGTCTCTTGATCTGCAAGGGCTATTTTTTGGTATAGCCATTCATGAGGAAAGATTTTGATTGGTTTTCCGTCAATCAAGACATCGCCTTGGTTAACAGTGTAAAAGTTCATAAGTAGCTTCCCTATTGTACTTTTTCCAGATCCGCTTCTCCCCGCAATGAATGTTGTCCTTCCGGCAGAGAAAATAAGACTTGCGTCATGAAGTATGTATTGATTTGACTTTCCAGGATATGAAAATGAAACCTGCATGTATGGTCAGCGAAATAATCCCTCCCGCAAAATATTGATAACCTTTTTTAATTCAATATCACTATTCGAGATATCTGGTAATTCAGCCGACACGTATTCATGTGCCTGGGATTTCTGTGACTCCAGTATCAACTTGTAGATTACACGACTTGCCGCAGATCCTTTCATTAGAAGAACCCATTGAGTAGAAACAATCTCAAGTGACTGTACTACAGCAAGGGCGGTATAAAATGCTATGACAACGTTACCTGGATCTTTGCCATAAGTCACCATATATAAGCCAAACCAAAAGCCTCCGATGAAGCAAATGGCTATCACGAACTTGGTTACGGCGATTTGTGTTGCATTAGCTCTTGCTTGGATCATATTAGTTTTTAAAACCATTTGAAGGCTCTCTTTGTATTTTAACACCTCGTAATCTTGTGCAGTATGTGCCTTGACAGTGCTGCTTGCCTTGATTGAAGCACTAGCACGTTTTGAAGCTTTCAATAGGTGATAATGTTGCTCCTCTACTACAGACCTAAGAATTCCTGACACAAGCCATAAAGCGGCTAGCATAAATGGAATAAATCCCAAAATGAGAAGAGCCAGCTGCCAGGAGTAATAGAATGCAACTGCAAGTGAAAAAAATAAGCCAAAAATTTCGTAAACAACGAAACCCATAGGCTGTGAAAAGCCTGATTGGAATTCCTTTATCAGTCTACTCTCGATTAAATCATCTTCATCATGATCCGAACAAAGCTTACGTCTCATTTCGAACCAATAATGGCCCAAAGCCATCTTCTCTAAGATCGTAGTTTTGAATATCCTGATAGAGAAGTGTTGTGAATAATCTCTCTCTCACTCCTTTTACCAATCGTTCACCGTGTATGATCCATGATGACATAAATCCAAACTCAATTATCCAGGAAAGAAAACCAAGCATTACTAAAAAAATACACCTGTTTGAGATCCGAAGATACATCTCGGACAAGACCATTGATCCTGAACTGTAAGAAATCAAAAATCTAAAGATTTGCCCGCATAAAATTGCTGATAAGGGATGCAGTGTAGAGGATAATGCAGTTACAGCTACTGCCCTACCTAGGGAAAAAAGGTGATCCTTGGTAAAGATGAATAGAGATTGTAACGACCAAGGCTCCTGTTCATTCTGGTCCGAATAGCTCTGCATCTCTAATAGAGATTTGTATAGACGACTTTAAGGTGTAACTAGCTTTGAGCATGAAATTCATGGACCGAATGGCATTTCTTTTTTGGTCTAAAAAATTGATTCATTGATAATGTGAGAAGTCTAATGATAAAAAGAATTAAAAATCAAACTGAAAGGGAATTTTCATGGGTCTTTAAACTCGTAGTATTGTTCTTGTTGGATTTTGTTTCTCTTAGTATTGTTCTCAAGAAACGAGCCGCACATTTGCAAAACCCAACATGAAAAGAAATGACAGCAAAACTAAGAATCGTATTAGCCAAAAATTTTTGAAAGTATGACAGAAGACTTTTTCTTTTGGTTAATTTCACGCAAAGTGCTGATAAAACTTTTTATCTTGATATATTTGCAAACAGAAAAAACATGGTTAGGTTTGGACATTTTGCAATAACTATGCAAGAATCTTGGTATCAAGCTTCCAATAGTAGAAGAATTATATACTGTGGAGTTTAAAATGATTGTGCTTATTCAAAGATAATGTTCTCCGTGTCTAGAAATTTTCTTTCTAATAGTTTAACGTGATTGAAATCTCATTTTCCCTCTAGATTTTACTTCGATTTGATGCTTAACGACTAAATTATGACTGAGTAGGCTTATTTTCTTGTTCTTTTTGATATTGCTCATGGACCCAGTCGTTCAAGCCATTCTTATTCCTGGCAATCTCGATGGCATAAAATTGCATGCGAGGCACTAGACTTCGAATCAGCTGTCATGAAATTAAAAAGAGCATAGAAAATTATCACCGAATATTGTTTCTTCGTTGCCATATTCCCAGGTTGGATTCGATCTTAGAATCGTTCCAAAACTGTAGTCATCTATCTTTTTTTCATAATGCATCATAAACTTTCGCCACATCTCTTTACCTTTCTTGCTCTTCATCTCATTCTCATCAATTGTAGCAGCGGGGTCAAATTCAGGGAAATCCCTCTTAAAATGCTCATATATCGCATCATCCATTTTCGTCAGTTTGAGACTTGAGCCTGGTACCTTCTCGAGTAGACTCCAATATGTGGCCATATGCTGAACCGCTGCATCGGGATCAGTTATGAGGAGAATCTGAAGTGAGTGGGAGTGGCACACCCTTCACGGCGAATTGCTTCTCAATCTACAAATGACTGGTATCAGTTCATACACATCAAGACATGTTTAATAATTGGAGAGGAAGCCTGACGTCTTCAAGATTATCTGCTTGATCAGCTTTAAAATCTGCTGGTGCTATGGCTGACATGATGACCTCTCTCGAGCTTGAGACAGATTGTGAATCAGAATGAAGGTCCTGAGAAGAATGAAGTTGAGCATGAACTTCCTCGAGGGCCGATGTCGGTCTTCGCCAATGGGAACATGTATAAAATAAACTCAATCAAGAATTGTATGCTAATATCATTACTTTTACTTTTGAGACCTGTATGTTTTAATTATTTCGAATCGATTTTTCATTAATCAATCTTTCAAAAACTTCTTCCGCGAAATACGATATCAAGCAGCCGCTACATCTCGGCAGGATACCACCACTACCCAGTCTTATCAGCAAACTGATTAGGTAAATTTTAAAAATTATTGCTCATTTTTGCTAGCTTATTATCGTAGGGACCTCGGTGATAACATTTTGATTACTGGTGTCAAACTTTGGAAACAAGAGCTACCTCTCTCAGCTGGGTTTAGAGGAACCAAAGGAGAGTTCACTGAATCTTGATTGATTCGAGTTTATGATCCAAATCATCGGTCAAGTATAGGAAGGTATAGACTATTTCTAACATCATATTGCATCTTAATACACACTACATATGGGAACCTCTGGATGGCATCCACTAAACTTGTTGGCACATAAATTCAGAGTAAAATAATCACGTGGTTATCCCATGCTAAAGTAGATGCTAGCGGTACGGATAAACTGAATTAAATCTTATATGATTGCTGTCTCCTTAGAGATTAAAAAAATGGGCGAGATGCTTCTGGCAATGGCTTACTCTGGCCAGGGCTCTACTGTAGTGGCGATTTACATGTGCCTACTGTCATCTCGATCATTGCTCAAGCTTTCAAAGCGACTCTTATGAAGTGGAGAAACAGAAAAGGCGCTGGTGAGTCTCTTTTGATAGCTCTGTATCGATCTTATTCATGACGAAGATTCTCTTATTTACCTCAATCTAGAATGACCTACTGCTAAAAAACATCTACCCCACTTCTGGTGAGGCGTTTGAGAGGTACTAGAGAGGTTTATTGAGTGCTAGTATGGCCTCATTGTTCTGCATGGTCTGAGACATGTTCTGGTCTGCAATCGACAATGCTCCGACCATCAAGGCTCTCTTGAGGATATTTCCATCATATTCTGGCCAAAGATTAGAAAATTCCAGAATTCCGTCACTTCGTAGTCTTAGTCACCGAGCAAATTGGTGTTTAATTGCCAACCTCTAGGTTTTCCATGTCGATTTTCCTGCTCCGATGCACCTTCGATTTATCCTTTAGTAATTATATTTTCTTTTTCCTGACTTGCTGTTAGCACTGTGTTATTTTATGGCTCAGGCACTTTGGAGGTTGTTATAGCTGCTTATGTAAGGTGGAGCACATCATGTCGTAGCCTTCATCAAGTCACATGAAATAACAGCTAGTGCAAGAATTTATCTCCTCATGCCCCTTGAAATGCTAGAACAAATTCTTCTCGATTACCCCATCAAATGACTATGGGATAATCAGTAGCGCGTAAAGCCTCAGCTCAAATGCCGAGAAGGAACCTACGAGAACAGGCCCGTACGACTCAAACTAGGCACTTTTAACACACCGATAGTCAAAAGTCTAGCCTCGTTCGCACCGGCTGTCCAGCCCAAAGACATCATTAGACATGTTTAGCTGCAATCACGTATTTTGAATTAGTATGAAATCGGCGAGTATAATAGACCATCCTTCATGACTTTATTCTTTCTCACATCCATCAAAATTCCCTTAATTTCCCACTGTTATAGTCGAAGTTTTTGAAATTATCCTCAACATGCACCTCACAAGAGTAATTTTCATCGCGCTGCTATGTGGAGCAATGGCTATGCCTACAAGGGATGTCGTCTCCGATCCTGCAAAAACTACAGAAAATTCGTCTCAAGAGACTACCAAAGAAATATTCAATAGCAATACAGAGTTCGTTGGCAAAATTCGAGAGCACAGTGTATCTTCATCTCCTCTAACGAATCAAACGGATACAACTACTTCTGAAACTACCACAACAATAGTCAGTGAGTTCAAGCAAGGAGCCAAAATCCCTAACCGAGCATCCTTATCCACGAGTAACTTGACTCGTGTCTTAGTTCTGGACTCGCACAACAAAAAACTCTCAAAACGATCATCTTTTGGTACTTCTAGCATGAAAAGGCTCTTGAGATGTTTTCGTTTCACCTATAAACGGCCTGGTCATGAGGACTATATCGCCAACCAGAAGCAAGGAATCTGGCAGCTCGGCAAAGAAAGTCGCAAAGGTTGGATTTCTAGAATTTTCAGATAAAAGAATAGGAATATGGAAGCACTTATTAAATATATTTCCAGGGTACATTGCGATGGTTCTTAAATACGCAAGAGTACTTATTGGAAAAGTGCAAGCAAATGGTCGGAATCTCATAACGGAATTTGCAAAAGTATCGAGCATGGAGATTTTCTTGAAATTAAAAATCCTATGAAATTGGAGAGAAATGTCTCATATATTTCTCGAGAGACAAGTACATACGCTCGAGCTATCTACCACATTCTTTGCATTAGATATTTCAAAATAAATCTTTCCCCATCTTTGCTTCTTTATTCTGCTCATGGGCTTTCATTTTGTATATCTCTTAATGTCTTAGATTCAACTGTGCCAGTCTCCTAAAGATGGCCTTGGACGTACGAGAAGAATGTCTGAGACTTATAACCCTCCAAGGTACAGAAGAACAACCCAGTTTCTAATCTCTACCCTTAGATATTCGTATGAGTTACCAAATCTGATAATATATTTATATTCCATCTTATTTTATTTGAGTTTATGACACTTCAAACTATATTCCAGGAGCGATCCTAGTTGGCTTGTGGTGAGGACGCTAGATGGGGGGGGAGTTTTTTTATTCATTTTTTATTTGTGTTTGCAGCTCTTTAGCTATGACACAATGTCAGTGATTACATACATGTTAGATGATTCAACTTTATATATTAGAACACTCATGCCTCAGATTTCAATTCT
>MCBS01024285.1:0-10273 GCA_003611235.1 Golovinomyces cichoracearum
AGACTTTGATACTCTAATCTTACTGGTGCAGTTGAGTTTGAAAGCAGTAAGCGGGTCTGGTGACGTCACGTTATAGGTTTATTTCTGTTAGGGAATTTATTTTTGGCACTGTGACCATTTTGGCCAACCCCTCTAAATTAGTAACCCCTCTAAACTGATAGACAACCACCGGTCCCGACACTATCAATTTAGAGGGGTTATACTGTACAGCACTATCGAAAGATGTAAAGACGGGTGGCGTTGGGGTCCGCCTCCTGACTCGTGCCTCACAGTTGAGTCTAGATAGCCAGAGCCTCATGCGTCACTCTAGATGAGAATATGATTAGATCTCATATTGCACGGCAGCTCTGGGCAGGATTAATATGACGGGTCAGGATAGTTCAAGGGTTTTCATATTTTTCGTTTGGCGGATATTAACGGATGTAAACCTCCAGCAAAAGGTCTCAAGTGATATCAGCGAATGTACGCACATAACATGAGGGACTCTGATGTCAAAGTAAATCATCTAATTGTGTACATAAGTGTCCATGAACGGCTAGTGTTCTCCGTATCCTACTGTATGAGTGACCAGTCAGTCCCTGTTACAAATAAATTTACATACAAAAGTCCTGGATTTTTGTTTTGAAAACAGCGTTGGTTTGTAGACAAGTCACTTAGCAACAAACGTAATAATCCAAAATGATTATTGTACTTGCATGTATCTATGGTTTCGAATTATTAAAAGATTTTTAAACGTTAGTTTGCAACGAGTTTAAGCGGTGGGATTCATATGTTTGAGTATGTTTGAAAATGGTGATGATGATTGATCAAGAGCTGGATAATATCTTTAACCTTGATTCACCAACTCAAAAACATTAGTTTGAAGATTTATAACAATTTAAAGATATTAGGATTTAATGAAAGGTGGCAATGCCTTTCTCCATAATCAGAAACTTGCAACAGTTTCAGTCTATGATTATACTTAGAGCTAGTGAAATTTAGGAGTAGTAGAGATCGAATTGAGTTAAGCTGTTAAGGTACGATCAATTAAGCGTAACTCTATCGTTGTAGACGTGTCAATATATTTCTTATACTTTGTCCTGGATATAAAATATAGTTGTAATTTCCAATGCGTTCACTGCCCTGAAGATATTATTTTCCCGTCATATTAAAATAGTGTTAATTGCCCAACAGTGTACAATACTGTTCCTCATTGGCATCCAATTGTCTAAAAGTAATGGGCTGTTTAGAAATCCTGAAACTGAAAATTTCACTCGTGAAATAGTTCACTCGAACACAAGGACCCTGAAACTCGTACATGAAGTATCATGTCTCATTATACCTACTCTATCCTGACTGGAAAGTTTTGAAGGTGCCGTCAATAATAGATGTGATTAACTGAAGATATACTTATAGTTAAGACTCTCTGTCTCGTTTACTACCTATCTCCGCTGATTTGGCAACTCTAGCTTTGTGCGCATTGATTTTTTTTTCTATTGCACATTCTTTTTGAACCAAAGCTATTCGTTGTTGCTCTAGAAGACGAATAGTCTCTACGGGACTAGCTTTATCGAGTTTTTCGGCTTTCTTTGCTGCTGTTAGCTATTATGAATACCTATCTTCAGGGTAAAGAACAAGAATGAATACTTTTTCGGCTTGACTCTGCATTTTCAATTTGGCTCCGGAAACAGTCCCTACAATTGTAACTGCTGCCACGCTTGCTGCTAAGATGTAGCTCCTAATTCTTTTGTACTGGGCCGACATTTTTGCTTGATTTAAAACAGCGTTACGCTTGAAGTATATCTGAATATTGTGACTCCGTTTGAATGTATACACTTGAAGGAGATACCATTCTTCTTTCTATTCTAAATCTCCTTGAGGATCAATTGACAGATCGTTTCAGTGAGAAAACCTTTACAAGATGATGATTGACATAGGATGCAAACGCTACTGGAAAATTTTACACGTTAGTTTTAGGTCAGATGGGAAAACTATCTTCCGATGGCTGCTTGGGTTTCTCCTGGAGAGCGTAGGACTTCCTGCAGGAATGTATGCTAATCTCTGCCAAATCTAGGAGAATTGCTCCTGTTAGTGACTAAAATTGACCATCTCCGAAACTTTTCACATTTATTAACAGTAATTGATAAAAGAATTTGTCTAACGACAGGGATTAATGAATAAAATTATTCTCGGAATCTCTAGGGGTTTCGATGTTTACACCAAATAAGGGATGATTTACTTCATGATATCTCTCATCTGTACATAAATTTAGGTCTCCCCAAACTACGGAAACTAGATCAAGTTGCAGGAAGAAACAAATTCAATATCTCATGTAGAAATCCCATAGAAATATTCCGACGAAATTTTATTACCCGGCTGAGAATAGCGCGCCTTCCGATGTGCCTAACAGCTTGCTACGTCCCTTTTTCGACCTGTGAATTCCACACATATGCTAGAACTTCCCACTGGTCTCCCTAGAGTAAGAGGAGTGCGCCAGAGAAATTATTTCCCTACGTATGTGGTAATTACCATCCTCGTAATGGAATATAATACAATCGTTCGTGAAGCCCCAGTGTCCCTTGCATGCCTTTATTAGTGAATCAAGAATCGTCCTGGGAAGTCTTAGCTCGCTTCGAAGTTCTTTGGGGGTGTTACAGAAAAGGCGAATAGATCGGAGATATCAAATCTGGAGGCTTAGATTGTGTATGGAGGAAAGGCGATTGCGTCAGTCGAGCTCATGAAATCTAAATATAGAACAATCAAAAAAAGTATTTGCAGATCACACGACCTTCCCAACTTAGAAACTGTCATGTGACTGTAATTATGGTATGCACGAGACTAAAAATCCCGAAGCCGTGCCAAGGTAATTACAGTGTCTAACGGGTATGAGGGCGTCAGGTCAAATGTATAGATAAACTAGTATACATAGTTAGATAGATATGCCTGGTAGCCTTATGCTACGCAGGCACGCCAAACGCCCCTAGGGAGGCACGAGGCCGGGCTCTGCCTGTGAGCCTGCTTGGCGTTAAACGAGAAAAAAAAAGGGTATGTGGGCTCTCAGCACAAGCACAGGCACAAGACGTTGAGGTTTGCAATCATTAAGTTGAGCCGCGCGCAATCAAGATGAGGATACAGAAGCCAGACAGAATTGATCATTCCAAGGTAATTAATTTTTCTTTTGATCCATATGAGAATTACAGCACGCGACGTGGGCTTCGAACATTAGGCCTGATGATTCGATGGCCAAGGAAAGATGTCGCGTTGCTATGGGAGATGGGTTCAAGATGTGATTAAATAATAATATTGTCCGATCGCTTTAGGCTTTGTTAAAATGCCAAGCACTCCTACGAAGGCTTAGAGATCTAGTGCGAATGCAATTGTTCTTGGCACTTGTAAATAAACAATCAGACTCCTTGATCAGTTCCTGTGTAATCCCACCTTCATTAAACTATGCCACTATTACGTGTTCTGCAACTACCTAGCACAGATAGTTTTGACGTTCCCATCTAGCATCGAACTTCTTGGTTCATCTCATAGAGCCTTCTTTTCATTTAGGTTTACCTGCCTAGATTGTCTCAGACTTCCATAAATATTTTCAGATTTTTCATATTCTCAGCACCTATTTCACAGTTTCTAGGGTGTACATGGGTCTTACTTTTCCGGAATAAAAATTTGAGCAACTTAAAATTCGCTGCAGAAGAATTCGGTTGGTTTTTCATTTGTCGGGTATTGTTGCGGTTAGGTTGTTCATTGGAAACTATAGCGATTAGAGAGATAGAGAGTGTCTAGTATCTGAACATACACAGTCTAATTTCTTCTTCAGAAGAATTTGAAGATTTCATCAAAAATGCTCCCTAACTATCTTGTTCATGGAAGAACGTATTAACATTTAGCTTTCCTAAGTCATTTTGGTGGTCAACAGCTCGTATTCATGATATTTGGCTTTAAAAATTGTTACAACTAATAAAACAAAATATAGGCAGACATACATCAATGTAGGTCGGATGGCTTGATGGTGAGCTGTCCGGGCTAGTCTTCCGAGCAAAGCCTGGGTCGCTATAGCACCTACCCCTTCTGAGATGGATTGACCGACGATTTAAATCTCGCAGAGACCCTCCTACCTTATTCAAAAGGGCTCACATGTATGCTTCAGTACATGAGCATCGACTAACGAAATTCTCGATCGTGAAATCGTATATCCACTGTTGAATATTGTGAGCAAGTCCCCTACCTTACCTAGGTAGTATTATCAGCAAATGCAGTTCATCGTGTGAGGTATGTATTAATACCGATAAATTCAAATTCCGCGATATACAAGTACTCCATGATTTCTATACATAGCCAGAAAAATTAGAATTCATAAAAAAACTCATTATCGCCTATAAGTCTCCTGGCTAAAATCGGTTGATTTTTCTGTTTCAGTGTCATACCGGTTCAGGTTCGTAATCGTACACCAGATGCTACACTTGGTAACAATTTTGATCGTTGGTGCATAGCCTCCAACGAGATCTTATTTAAGCAGGGCAAGGATTAGGGAGAATTACACTCTCCGAGCGACCAAACTGTGAAGATTATTACGTAGATACAGAATCGGCTTAATTCTCATCGGCCGCGGTGATGCTGGGATCTCGAAGGTAGACGGGCTTTTTAACCTTCTAAGCCACTGAGTAAGCACGGGCCATTTGACAAGATCCCCTCAACGTGTATGTTGGTGGGGGATAATTTTCCACAGGCACATTTGCTGTAGTGCTTCTGGATAACAGGATATCCCAGATTACACGTGGTAAGCTACGTTACTCATGCCCTCTGACAATGAACTTAGACCTTCTATCCCAGCTAGCTCGGTTTTTGAAAGTTTTTGCCCACATTTAATTACTTTGTTTTGACAGATGAAGACGGGGCAAGTTTCCCTACTCGATTAGCACATATAGTAGCACTAGCAATATTCAATTTTCAATTTTCAAACAGATTTATTGCTAAGATATTAATTGGTATTCTCGTTCTCACTAGTGGAACTCGTTTTCACTAGTGAATCTCGGTATCCTGAGGTGAAAATGAGCTTCAAAGGCCTTCAAAAGACACTTATTAGGGCTAGTCAAAATGGTTTCCGAATTCATTTGAATTTAGTTAACAAGCAAATAGGCTCCTCAGTCGTTGAAATATAAGTTAAACTTGGGAGAGCAAACAAAAGACCCTGTTTACACGGATGCTGAGAGGCGATTTCAAGAGCTCGAGACAGAAACAAAGAAATTACACGATGCGAGCAAGAAATATTTTGAAGCTATCGATGGAATGATGAAACATCAAATCGAGTTCTCTCAGGCAATTGCGGAGATATATAAGCCAATATCTGGCCGGTTATCGGACCCTGGCTCATTAATTCAAGAAGGGTGCTCGGAGGGGATAAAGGCCTGCGAGGAATACGAAATCATTGTTAGAGATCTCTTGGCTAGTTTACAACCAGAATTAGAAATGATGGAGACGAGAGTTGTAAGGCCTGCAAATGAGTTATTAGATATTATAAAGGTTATCAGAAAGACATCGCTCAAACGTCAGCATAAACAACTTGATTACGACCGTTATCGTGCTGCATACAAGAAGCTTGAGGAAAAGAAGGAGAAGACTTTAAAAGATGAGCAGGCTATTTATAAGACTGAGAACGAATTAGAAAAGGCAACCCAGGAGTATAATTATTACAACGATCTACTCAAAGATGAGCTGCCTAAACTCTTTGAATTGGAGCGAGAGTTTATTAAACCACTATTTCAGTCATTCTATTTCATGCAACTAAACATCTTCTATACTCTTCATGAAAAGATGCAAGGATGTGATATAGGTTACTTTAATCTACAACTAGATATCGAAGAAGGTTTCGAAATGAAGAGAGGTGATATTCGCGAACGTGTTGAGGCCTTATCTATCACAAAGTTTAAGACAACTGGTGCGAAAAGACCCCCCAAAATCACCCCGAAACTGGGTGCACCGCCTGTACGACTCGCGATAGAAGGAAGCAAGCCAGTTGATAAACCTACAAAAAAACCTTTAACTATTAAAGCTCAACTACCACAATCTACCGAGGATGACTCTGCTACTCCTCCTCCGCCATACTCAACTCAGAATTCTCCAGCAGGGCATATGAATTCAACAAATTCTGCATGGATTGGAACGACTAGAGCGAAAGGAACTGGTCCGCCTCCTCCAAAGCCTAAACCCGCGAGACTGAACGGTTCGCCAGTTCCTGAGACCGTCACAGCTTTGTATGATTATGAAGCTCAGGCTGAAGGAGATTTGAGCTTTAAGGTTGGTGAAGTAATAGAAGTAATAGCGCGAACCAATAATGAAAATGAATGGTGGACTGGAAAACTAAAAGGAAAAAAAGGACAATTTCCTGGTATTTTTTTCTTTTTCTTTTTCCAGTAATATTTATTAGTACTGATTATCAGTAGGAAACTATGTTAAGGTAAACTAACGGGATTAGCTGAGAGCTATATTCTGCGAAAGTCAATCTGCCCAAAGTCACTATCGGGAAAATAGGAATACAACAGTAATATTGGCAGTATAGTCTCAAACTTCACTAGAGCAGTACAGGCCTGGGCAAACCACTCAAGTACGTATATTGGAGCAGAAGATATTTTTTTGCCCACAGCTTTGGCTTTAAGAGTAGACTTGCTCCCTTCGTGCCAATCAACTCTATTCATATATATCAGTCTGAAAGTGTTGAATTTGGGCCTTCAAAATGATATTCTGACGCAAACGGAAAAAAACATCAAGAGGCGTCTAAGGACGAATATCTTTCTCGAAAAATGGCGAGATTTTAGTTGTTCGCTAAATGCACCAGTGTTAAAAGATCTAGGCCGTTCTTTCGGGATGTGTAGGGAAGGTGTCCGCAAGGAGAGAGATTAAAATTTGAATATCTTTTCGCTGCATAGTTTTAGGTTATATCAAACCCCAGATTGAAACAGGAATATTTTTGGTCTTGTGTCTTTATATTTTAGAAGTCTATCTTGCTCTTGACAAAACGTCATGTAAGATAATACACAGGGTGGTTTAATAACGAGAATATCTCTACAAAAAATGGGTTATTTTCAACGAGTAAAATTAGAGTCAATGATTAAAGCAGCTTTTGTAAGATATATGTAGAAGATAACTTTGCACATCTTCTAAGAAGTGCAATCAATCAGCTACTCAAATATTATTTTCATTTGGACGCATGTCTATGTGAAATCAACTATGCTCGTGATATGAAAAGCAAATGAAGCAAATCGGGAGAGAGTTTGATAAGCTCAGGTATCAAGTTGTTTAATCAATGGGAAGCTTTGGATCATCATTTATGGCCCTGATTTTGTAGTTAGAGTTACACTCTTGGAATTCTTATAACTCCGCTATTTCAAGAATTATCTGATCACCTCGTATGATACTAGCTGCCAATGCTTAGTATGAAGGGCACGATAGTTCGGGATATTCAGGATACTAATTTTATGACAATAAGATACCAATGCTAAGTTTTAAAGGGGCAAAGAAACCAGATCCAAAATTTATATAGAGGAGAATCCACAGAGAGAACATAGAACAATAAATCTTATCACCAGTTGTCTTGTGTTTAAGTTTACAGAATCAATCCGACACAAGTCATGGTGGCGCCTGGGGAACACTTCCTCTCTGGAGAAAGGAGCCAAGAAGGAGAGGTAGCCTAAACTTCAGGTCCCCCAAATATCTCCGCTGGTCTCGATCATTTTCGAATGTCATACACGTTTTTGCAGCACTCTCTCAACGAAATCTCCCACGATCGTCCAAGGTATGTAAAGCAAAGGGCTTGTATTTCCCAAAAAAGCAAAGAAAATTACCAAAATCTCGATGTAAACTGGCGGCTTCCGGTACAAGTGGTCAAGTGCTGGTCGGAATTTCTAGGAGTGGTAGATTGAATTCCTAAAGAGCTTATTTCAGAGGGAACAGCGGCTAATTGTCTAAAAAGAAGCATAGTAGGAGTAACGGAAAATTTCTATCCATATGAAGTCTTTTCCCCCATCCTTTGGCTCTCAGAATCATGGCGATTGTGTTCCTGTCCAATCCGATCCGGTGTGCTCAAGCTAAGTTCAGACGAAGGTCGTAAGAAAATTTTTTTGGACACCAGTTGGGCCTAGCGGTAGCTCGGAGGATCATATATTCGAGATATTCTTCACACATCCAATGTCCCACTTCGGGGTATTAGTGACACAGTATATGACAAGAGAGTAGAGGATCCATCCTTACATATGCGAAAATTCTAATTAGGTCGTATGGCTTAGTGGTAAGATATCTGGGCTAATAATCAGGTTAATTATTGGGTCTCTTCAGCTGCTCTCCCATTTCAGGCAGAATTTTTCCTGATTCGACTCAGGAAACTTAATTTACATTATCACAGGCTGATTGCGCACGTGAAAAAAAGAGGCAAGTGAAGTCTGTCATATTGCGGCACAAACAGGCAAATATTCGAATAATAAGTCAACTAGAGTTACAAATCTATCTCGCGATGTACACAGTATTTATGTGGTTTGAGGGGCTATTAAACAAGTTGTACCGATTCATGTGTATCACCCCGTGCTCAATTAACTCTTTCAGTCCTCATTATAATCACATTACCCCAATCAATTTTTTAATGTAGCATTTTCGCGTCAAAATCGTTGAAAGCAGGGCAACAGCTATGGAAGATACTAACAATATAACGAATAGCCAGCCTCTAGTTATATCCAACAAAAACATAGAAGAATCTATTGTCCAAACATCGTCAGGCAACGCTATGCGATCGTGAAGGGCGACCAATGGTATGATGCTGCTCTCCTAAAATTCCTAAAGTTTATGTAAATCTACGTTGGAAGAGGAGGAGCTACCCAAGACATTGCATTAGCCCGAGACTGCAAGCTCCAACTAGATATTCTGCTCGAACAAGAGCCGGGGTGGTCTGGATGCTCTAAATCACAACCCTACTTCGACCGCTATGTGTGTGTATTATTTATCGTCGGAAGTGGGCCAGACCATCATCCCATATGGGATATAAGACGTATGAAGGATGTCTAGAATACATGATCTTCCAAGCTACAGCAGTGCCCATCCGGTGCCCAACTTTTCCCATTACCTACGTCTGAGCCAGCTAGTTACATCGGGTCGGGTGAGTAGGAACGCATTCTGTGAGGGTCTTAAAACAAAGTGCTATTCACACAGTATTAAGAGCTATTTACAAATAGATCTTCAAGTGAAGAAGGAAGATATTTCTAAGATAAACACATATTTATCTTCCTTCTCCCAACTTCCTCCTTTACAATATGATAATTTCTAAACTAATTCAGTTATACTCAGCACAAAGATAATAATGAATAATGAATAATGTTGTCGTGAATAGCATTCCTCAGGCAGCAGCCTTGGCAGTGTTAGGCTCTAGCCTATTACACATTCACCATGGCCCAAGGGCCACGGACTGAAGGAAAAATCCATATGGAGAGAAAACCTCACCCATTCCGCCCGTTCTCTTTTACGGCGAGCAGCCGCAGTCTGCCTCCTGAACAAAGCCACGTAGGAATCCAACCTACCACTTCTAGTCGGCCGCTATGTACCACAATGTGTCGCAAACGCTCGCACCCGTGCAGTCACGTGAATAAAGAAAGACCACAAGGGAATAGTTGGGACGCAAGAATCCCTCTCTCTAACTGGTAACTACTGCTGAGTACTTGTGAATGATATCGTATTTCTCAATATGTACATAGATTCTCATAATCATAAGCTATTCAACCACCTCTACAATGGATTTCACATCCTCGCGCAATACTTGCCGGCTATTTTAACTTCGTTTACTGGGCCTGGCAACCTGGCGTTGCGCAATCTTTCGGACAAGGGGAAGTGATAAAGAGATAGACCAAATAGCATAGCTTATCCTGCCTGATCATAGGAGAGCCTAAAAATCGCGCAGGCAACACTCTAGACTTAGTCTGGACTAATCTTGATGGGAGATGTGCATGGGTGAAAAAAGAGAAATTTACGAAAAGTGATGATTTTTCGATCTTTGGCACAATATCCTACCCCAACTTAGAGCTGTCAAAACTAAAGGCCCTTCACGAGGTCCAAAAGTCTAACTGCCGCAAATTGCACAAATTTTTCCTCGATGGATCCTACCGATAAGTGATCTAATGTGACGGCTGGTTAACCGATTGATCCCTGTAGCATCTGTTGGTCAACAAATGCCTGTTAGACGGAACTAGTCCTTCAGGATCGCTAGGGGATTGCGTCGCGTCCCGTCGCATAATACCGCAGTTTAGTAAAAGAT
>MCBS01024287.1:0-10276 GCA_003611235.1 Golovinomyces cichoracearum
GGCAAAGTTTCGGTTTAACCGAGCGCATTACGTTGAACATTTGTACGTCTGTGGTCAGGTCTTCAACTAGCTTCCTCAAATTTTCTCACTTCGCTTCTTTAACTGCAGCCCTAAATCTCTTTGTGGCTTGTACTACTACTTACAAATTTCTGGAGTGTCTGAACTCAAGTTTTCTTGTCCTGCACTCTCCATTCCACCATAGTACTGTCTTTCCACATTCTTTGGTTGGCTTTCGGCCGACGGCTTTGACTACATCTTGGAGTGCCTCCACGAGACCTGAAACTTTATTTTCGATATCTGTAGCGTTGTTTATCGGATCTGGCTTCTCCCATGCTCTGATAAATTGGGAAAATTTTCGAGATCTTGGTCACGCACGCGCAGATCCGGTTTTATTCCAGAGATATCTGATATTCTTGTGATGGGGACAGATCCTGCTATGGTCTTATGATCCAATGTGCAAATGGAATTCGCTTGATATCGACACCTCAACATTCGTGTTACTACATACCAAGTCAAGAACATCCCCATCTCGATGTGTAGGTACCCCCACNNAGCCCACTCCATGATCTGATCACCGTTGCTATAGTGACGAAGTGCCTGTAGTTGCCAGTACCTTGATATAGCATTGAAGTCTCCCCCGACAATTGTAGGACCTGTTGGTGTCCACTTAAACAAAGACTCTAAGGTTCTGCAAAGTGCAGGCTAGTTTCCCGATGATGTGAATTTTCACGAAGCCAGATAAGTCCGGATCCACATAAAAAAAGGCACTGCCTTCAACACCAAGTCCCTCTGGAAAGAATGGCCGGTAAACGGTCTCGTAACGAAGCTCGTCTCATATCTCTGAAATTATCAACTCAGGGGGATGAAGTAATTGTTTAAAAAATACTTGACCTACATTCTAGACTAGAGATGTCTCAGCTTAACAGTATTGAATTGATGGCAAATTTAATCCGTCCGTCACAGGTTGAGCCATTAAGCTGTTAAGCTTCAGATATCACTTTGAGAGAAGTGTAAAACAAGTCATTGGTTTTCAGTTGCTAAAGTTATTCAATGCGATGGGGGTACGTCTTAGAGTGATTTATCTACTGAGTTCTCTAGCTTAGCCTGTGATGGGCACACTAAGGCTGATAAAGCGAAATTAGGGCCGAATACTGTTTATATTTTACATAATAAATAAAAGATATATAATGACACAAGGAGAGATACTTTATAGATGTGGGCTCGCGTCGCTATGTGGCCGCATATCCGAAAGGTATCGGTGACCATTGTTCCCGATCCTATTCCAGGCACAGCCTGTAACATAGCCAAACACTATCTAATCACAAGAGGTTATCCGTGTGTCGACCACTGGTGTAGATGGGCATTTCTCCAAATGTATGTTGTGTAAGAAAGTCAGACTTATTCCCACCCAGAGATCAAGAGTGTACCCCTGAAAATGCTAATCTTATGGCTCCCCTGTCGATGTCGGGAATAATTACGCTATCATAATATATTGGACCCGTTAGGTGACTTCGTATTCCAAACTTTCCCCTCAAATTGGCATCCAATATTTTTAACAACTACAGCCATTCGTAGCCTATTTTTTCTGATTCCAAGCTAGAAATGCGCATCAGCTATTTGGCTATGACAATATATCAAAAATTATGTGCCAGATGATCTATTTTGACTGCAGGTACACTCATTTCTCGGATTCCATTTGTAGATATCAGTGCAAGGTACTGTGACTCTTTCTCCGCCGATAGTCCACCCTATTACATGAATATCCTCCCTAGGGAAATACTTCCGGAAACCTAGAGATATCTAACCACGTCTTCATTGTTCTTTCCATGGCCATCGCGAGAAATGTGGTTTGCGGCATACTTCTTCCCAAGCGAGTTAGGTGTCTAGGCTAGTCAACAATGCCGATGAATACTACCGGGAGGCGGACCACAGCATCTTCCATCGCTGCTTATCCTAAAAGTGCTGGCAACACTATTCGAGTCAAGTCTCATGACCCACATTCCTTGCACAGATCCATGATTTCTCCCATATAGTCCCGAGTCTCATTTTCAATGAGACCTGTTCACATTTCCAGCTCATCCAAAAAAGCTGACCGCCCATCTCTTTTCTCTTCGCTCCCAGGCCAATTGTATTTTTCCAGAAATCAACCAGGCCTTTTTACCTCTCTAGTATTTTGAAATGGGGTCTGTCGTTAGTAGGTAAGTATAATGGTTAGGCTGCTGGCTTAAATTAGCGAGCCATCGGTATGAGTTGGTCTTGATATGAAAAGAATGTGGTGTTCTTCAGTGTCACGGATCAGGTATAAAAAGCATTGAGCATTCTAGTAAATGGTGGTAATTAATGTTCAAACTGTGGAAAATTAATCCATGGGAATCTTGTGTATTTATACGCTTTGAAATCTACTTAAAAATCCATAAACGAAGGTCGTCACTTATCTTCTGGAATATTCTAAAATTGCGTATAAAGTTTTTTCGCTTCGCTTGCCTAGTTTGTTGAGGCAAAACTCTGTAGAAACTTCTAAAAGATTCTATAACCTCTGTAATTTAACACGTGTCTTGAGCATGTTGACATCGATCCAACCTGCGTTGAAGAGCGTGGACTAAAGGAAACTTTCGGCTACCTAGCCGTTACATTCAGGTGGTATTGAGTCTGAAGGAGATGTTCACCGCTTTGATCTTATTCCTAGCGACTCTTCTTTGCTATCTCAGATATGCAGAGCACACTGAGCGTTTACACCGCACCACATGAAGGTGAAGGCTTCTTCTTTCCCGGGTGTGACAATTATGATGACGACAATGATATTGATCGAGAAATATTTCTGAATATCCCGTTTTAAACTCGTAATGTGCATCATTCAAACCGGTAGAATCTCGACAATTATTTATTCATTTCTCCAGCGATCCTTTCAATTGGTATTGGCTTTCTCTGGCACTTTGCGAAATCAGACAAGCGGTCTTCGTATGGTAGGTTTTGTTAGGTTATTAACAGTCTGCGCTCTAGAAAAGTCCATAAATGAACGCGCTACTCAAATATCATGAGTAACGTATTTCAAAAGCGAGCCGATCAAAATTTCATATGATTCACCTTTGAAACCGTATGAAAAACTCTATATTAATCCAATCTATATAGAATCGCTGTTATTTAGAATAAATACTCTTGAAATGTGCTGAAATGAAATAAACTTGCAGCATCGACGTGGTGCTTTTTTAAGAAAACTTGTCGGGATTCTCTTCTGTATTATGTATATACATGGAGATATACCAGTACATAGCAGTTCTATGATTCTGGTCTGGCCTTTTGGCTGAGTGGTTATGCACCTATCTCTTGCATAATGTCGGATGGCACTCTTTAGCCTCTTAGTCCTTGTTTTGATCTTGTCCCCCGTCTCGCTGTCTACATGCCGCTCTGAAAACACTTCTTGGCTGTTCAGACCAAATTTCAGGATCAAAATTTTGTCTATCTGATATGGTAGCTCATCAACCACTTTGTTCTGAACCATATCCTGGCCTTATTGGATGGTCATTGAGCCTCCCTTGTAAATGGCATCTTATTGGTGTGCTTGCCTTTGCTTTTGGTAGTTGTTCTCAGCTCAAAGAAGAGTATTCTCAGTCATCAAAATCGCTTTTTCATGGACCCCTGTCTCAAACCCTTTCAGAAGTTGTTGGAAAGGCTTCTAAACTGAGGAAGCCGGTAATCTTCTTCTCTTGCGACATTCGATTGGGATAAAGTGAACTTGCTTCTTCACCCCCAGGCAAGGTCTTTGGTGTCTTGGGGCCCCAAGAGGAACGACTACTTTTTGGAGAAGGTGTGGCTTCCATCACCAATCTAAGCTGAGAATGTACTTAATTAGAATCGAAAGTGATAAGATCAGTTGTTGTAAAGATAGAAGCGATACTGATTCTAGTCATAGCCAGCTGATGTGCTGCAAGGAAGGCTGGTAATAATTCTTCTTTGTTCAGGTGGTTGATGCCAAGCCTTAGCATGTCCTCAACCTGAGAGCTAAACGCCTTCTTAATAAGCCCAAAGCAACTTATAACTAAAGGCCGAAGGATGTGAAATGTATGGCCAGGCATACCTAAGGTCAGGATCCTGTTCTGAAGGCAGAGCACCTTGAATCTAGCAGTGTGGTAGCTGCTATGGCTATCAAAGATTTAGAGTCTCAAATGGCCATGAGAATGGTTGGTGTTTTCATCGAAATGATGGATCCACTGGGTCCCAAACTCATAACTTGTCCAGCCATTGTCACTAACATCAATCTTCAATGTCGCAGGGAGGCTAGCTTGGTACAACTCTACTTGATGAGTCTTAGCATCAAAGATGATAAATGGTGGTAAAGCCCAGCCCTTTGCATTCACAGCCTCAATTGTTACAACCCACTCCCTGTTGTCTGGCTATTTTGTCCTTGGTCTTCCCTTATTCTCTGAGTCTGTGACCATCTTAAAGATTGAGATAAAACCCATTTGGAAGCCAGTTTCATCAAAGTTGTACATATCCTCTTCAGAAACACCATAATGACAAACAGTGTCTCTTACCAGCTTAAACCATAAGCTGACAAGCTTTTGATCCTTACGATCTGCTTTTTGATAGTCAAACTTGCGATTTTGGACGCTGCTAAGCTGTGAATAGAGCTTGACAAAGTTGGTGACCTATATCTTGCACACACTTTCAGGATGAGATGGATTCTTAGTCTTGAGCGTTGTATTGACCGTGTCTTCAACAAGAGCGCGCTTTGGGGGATTTCGTAGGGCAGACTGCTGAAGAATCTTCCAAATAAGAACTTCTTTATTGACAGTGGATTTGCGAGAGTTTGCAGGTGCATTAGCTCTTGGAAAGATTCCGAAGTGTCGTTCACGGAGGGTCTCAAATGGGACATCGTGTGCATTGGCTGCAGTTCGAAGGGATAGGTGTTGGAGGCCAGTATATGCTTGAAGGGCCAAGAAACACGTCCTTCGGTCTGGGAGGACTTTGTCGCCGAAAATAAATGGGCAGGGTAGACCTAGGACCAAAAATTTATCATGTACGCGTTTTAATCGGCTCGCTTGTGAAATACGTTAGTGTGAGAATTTACATAAATCCCTACAGTTTGAGCACAAATTCTTCAGGCTCGCGTATTAAAGGGAAGGCCGAAGGAAAATGCAAGGCTACCATAAGTAAATTATTTCTTTCAAAAACTCGTTGTCCCTGGCAGCAGTCGATTATTAGGTTTCCGATCATTCGCAATGGCTAGTAAGGCCCCCTATCGTACAACCTTTGAGGTAGCAGAAACTATAAGACCATTCTACACTGGTGGCGGAATCTCACTTGATGGTCATGGAAATATTCTTGCGACAGCGTTTGGAGAGGATTTTCTGTTAACCGACATTGATTCTGGGAGGCAACTATCTAAAATCGAAGGCGTAAGAATTCATTTTTTTTTCCTCATGGTAACTAACTTTCAAATCAGGATGGAGAGCTTATCTCAACCCTGACTCGTTGAGCCCCCGTATCCTGCCTTGAAAAAGCTGACCGCATTGCAGTGACATCTTCGGCCTCTCATCTTATCGTTTGCTCTAGATCACTGTCTCTTCGCATCTATTCATTGAGGTCTAGTCCTAACAAAAAGTCTCCGATTAACGTCGAGTTACTCAGAACCCTCAAGCCACATACAACACCTGTTGTTGTACTAGCTGTTGATAAAACCGATACACTGTTTGCTACAGGAGCAGCTGATGGCAATATAAAAGTTTGGGATATTAGAGGAGGATATGTTACTCACATGTTTAAAGGTCCCAATACCCTAATATCGGCATTAAACTTCTTCGAACTGAAAGCAGTTAGCAAGCAACAAGAATCTACTCTATCAGCGCGCAACATTCGGCAAAAACGAGATGGTCTCTCCGAAAAAGGGACACAGAATGAAGTTTTGAAAGGCTTACGCCTTGCTTCTGGTAGTCAAGATGGTAAGGTTAGAATATGGGATTTGTATAAACAAAATTGTGCTTCAGTTCTAGAATCACACATATCAGACGTAACCTCCATGGAATATTCCCCTGACTTAAACATTTTCTTAACTGCAAGTCGGGATAAAACCATTATGTGGTGGGACGCGAAGACATGGAAAATCAGAAAGGTAATCCCTGTACTCGAGGAAGTTGAATGTGCCGGCTTCCTAGAGATGGGGGAGTATACTTATACCGGAGGAATTAATGGTCATATTCGTATCTGGCGAACTGATGATGGACGAGAGGTAACCCAACGACAGTCTGCAAAAGCAGAAACTGACGCAATAGTGAAAGCTATGTTTTGTAAAGATTTCATCTTTTCCGTAAGATCAGATCATACTATGACGGTTCATTCTATTGCCCCGCTTAAAAATATTACGTCTATGGAAACTATTTCCTGTTTACCAGTCGTAAAAAAAATTTCTGGAACTCATGATGAGATAATAGATCTTGGATATTTATTACCTGACCGCTCACTCTTAGCTCTTGCCACCAACACTGAAGAGATTAGGATAGTTTCTTTGGGTGAATTAAACGAGGATAATGAAAAGCCAGAGTATTTCGGTGCAGACGTTGCACAGTTGGTAGGCCACAATGATATTGTGATATGTCTTGATACGGATTGGTCTGGACATTGGATTTCAACTGGAGCAAAAGATAACACGGCCCGATTATGGAGAATCGATGCTACGAATTCTTCTTTTGTATGCTACACTGTTTTGACAGGTCATGCGGAATCAGTAGGAGCCATCAGTTTACCGCACCAAATACCTCCAGAATCATCTTCTGCTTTCAAGTCACCTCTTGAAAATCCGCCCCCATTCATAATTACTGGCTCTCAGGACCAAACTATCAAGAAATGGGATATTTCAAAGCTTCAAAGTTTCACCACAACTCAGAAAGCACCAAGAGCCATATACACACGCAAAGCACATGATAAAGATATCAATGCAATAGATGTAAATTATAATTCTCAACTTTTTGCATCAGCTTCTCAAGATAAAACTGTGAAAATTTGGGATGTTAACGAAGGGGAGGTCCAAGGTGTTCTCCGCGGCCACAAACGGGGGGTGTGGTCTGTTAAGTTTGCTCCTCAAGATATTCCAAGTATAAGTAATCATAGCGTCGCATCTGGAGGTAGAGCTGGAAAAGGTCTCATACTAACTGGGAGTGGTGATAAGACTGTCAAAATTTGGAGTCTTTCTGATTACTCTTGTCTGCGCACTTTTGAAGGTCACTCAAACAGTGTGCTCAAGGTATGTTGGCTAGCTTTGCCTAAGTCTGAGGAACGAAAAAAATATATTCAGATAACTAGCGCTGGAGGAGATGGCCTAGTCAAAGTTTGGGATGTTCATTCTGGTGAAGTTGCATGTACTCTAGATAACCACGAGGACCGGGTCTGGGCTCTAACCGTGAATCCCGACACTAATATGATCATCTCTGGCTCTGGAGATTCGACAGTTACATTCTGGCGTGATACTTCAGCATCAACACAAGCTGCAACGACAGCTGCAGCTACCCAACTTGTGGAGCAAGAGCAAGAACTTGAGAACTATATAAATTCTAAATCCTATCGTGAAGCAATCACTCTTGCACTTCAACTTAATCACCCAGGTCGCTTACTTGCGCTTTTTAAAAGCGTTGTCACTACGGCCACGCCTGAACCTAATAGCTTATGTGGACTACAAGCTGTCGATGATGTTCTCTCTTCATTAAGTGATAATCAAATTTACATCCTTCTTCTTCGACTTCGAGATTGGAATACAAACGCTCGAACGGCGCCTATCGCCCAAAAGATTTTTTGGACACTCGTAAAAATTTATCCTTCTTCTCGGCTATCGAATTTAAAGATTAGCCATCATTTCTACAACAAAAAATTATCTGAAGAGGAAGAGATAAAAGAGAAGCAAATGAATCACAATGATTATTCTGATAATAATGCTCAGATCCTCTGGAACGCAATTAAGGTTTATTCGGAGAAGCATTATAAAAAATTAGATGAGTTAATTGATGCAAGTTATCTGCTTGAATACACTTTGAGTAGAATGGATACTATGGATTCATTGAATGACGAAGAAAATAAAAATGTCTCATTGATAGACACTTTACCCCCCCACAACCTTGTCCACACTACAAAAACAACAAATAGTGTATTAAATTGCAACAATAGTAAAAATCATCTTGATTGCGAGGGAGATTTTGTAATGATGTCATGATTGCATCCATAATTTTTTTCTCAATCTTATTCTATGTAATAAACCAGAAATCTAATTCTGACCGAATTTTCCAATTATTCCACTCTGTATTTGTTCTAGCATGGTTTCAGCACCTGATTAGAAAATCTACCACCTAGATTATGCTCAATCTTTTTTTTTCTCAACCTAAGTCAAAATGAGGCATTAAAGAGTTGGATCTTCTTTCACCGATCAGTAACGGGAACTGAATGGTTTTTTTCTACTCCTCCAGTTCCTACTTTATCTCTAATTGCTTTCGTAAAGACTACCAGTATTTCCTCTTCTTTGTCTACATATCTGATTAACGTCATCATCCTGGTTCTTGGTTGTCTTTAAATAAGCTGTTTGATACTGTCCTTCTCATGAGTCTACTTTTTTTGAACCATTCATTGTGGCATCTACAGTGATAAAGAGGGTTTTCAAAATCTCTTTGCTTTCATGTATTAGACCAGCACCAACCCTTTTCTGTATACGATTCTCGACCATTTCGTGGCGTCGTTCGCGATACTGATATATCAAGCGATACTAAAGTCTGGCTCTAGGCTCCTGGGAAATCGGCATGCTTATTGAAATTCACTTTTCAACTGCTGTGTGTAAAGGCTCTTGTGAGTATGTTGTCAGATTTTAAACTGACGATATTGACATGCTATTGATTTTCATGAAGAGACCACACTACCTAGATCTACGCATTTCAAACTATTCGTGCCTGGCTTGTTTGACTCTGCGCCTACTCGATACCGTGACCCAGATTCAGTACTCCATCAGTTTCCTGGCTCGATAATCAACCTGGAGAGACATGTGTCACTGATGTCAATCACTCCCTATGAACTTCGGTATCTCTAGCTGTCTCTTTTATAGCTAACTCCATTTGCCTATGATCCTTTTTTTAGATGTGACTAGGGATCTTACGTGTTAACATGTCTACAATATACCCAGCCGGACATTGGACACTGTCAAAGGTACGGGCTACTAAGTATATTCTGATCCAGGTCTGGAATCTAGATGCTTGATATGGCTAGTTTGTATCATGATCAAACCCAAATATTTACGGGTATATTGAACTCTTGCAGAATCTGTAAAGATGATGAATACACTAGAGGCTGCCAGCGTGTATAGTTGATGATGCTAATGTTGGATGAATACCATACAGTTCTGCATCAGATTTACCTATTTCTGTCATAGTACACTTTCCACTGATATTACGTAAACTTGGCACTTATAACTAAGTTATGTATTAGTGCTCGCCTGTGCCATCGTATGCTTCATGAAGTAGCGCCGGCGCTGTTTGTTTAAATTTTAAGTCTTAGGCACAAGCCCGACGCTCTTAGAGCACGAGGCAGGTGGGGCAGGCTAGGATGATGTCAACTTAATTACTTTCCCACTTCGGATGTCAAGTCCAATTCTGCACCTCCTCATAGTGACGCCTGGGAAACAATTTCTCTTTGGAGAAAAGGAAACCGACTCTTCAGGTACCCATCCAGCTCTGCCTGTCTCGATATTCTTCGTTCCTCCAGCACCCTCAACGAAGCCTATCCACGATCGTCCCAGATATGCGGAGAGAAGAGTTTTGGATTCCCAAACAGACACTGACAAACCTCAATGTGAACCAAATGTGAACAGGCTATTGGCGTAACTGGTCTGGCGCAGATTAGACCTTCTAGAAGTGGGAATGTCAGGGTTCTCGTCTATTTAATCTATATATATATATATGAAGATATACCGTACTCATGGCATTTCTACAAATTTAGCCTGGCCTTTTAGCCGAGTAGTTGTGTATCTATCTCTTGCACAATGTAGGGTGGCGCCCTTTAGCCTGCTCATCCTTGTCTTGATCTTATCCCTTATCCCCCTGTCTACACGCCGCTTAGACAGGTTGATTGAATGCCTAGATGGCCTTGTACCGGAGGGAAGGCTATGGCTGCTCGTCAGAAAAAAGAACGGGATGAATGGCTGAGATTTCTCTCCATGTAGATTTTTTTCCCAAGGGATTTTCTCATACAGTTTTATCTCTCGGTCCTTGGTCTTATAAAATCGGAGCAATGAGAGGTATAGTGGAAAGGG